>JAGKTI010002755.1:50131-63532 GCA_018397915.1 Birgus latro
GTGACTGATGTTGTGGACTGCAATATTCCCTTGCTGTTGAGTAGACGTTCCATGAAAAAAGCAAAAATGTTGATTAACCTTGGAACTGACCAGGTCAAAATATGTGGAACTATCATTGATTTAAAGTCCTCATTTTCAGGCCATTACTTACTTCCAATTTCCTTATGACTAGATCATGAATTTTGTGAAACAATCATGTTGGCAACTCGTGGGGGTGATGTAGAAAAACCGCTTTGAAGCTTCACAGGCAATTTGGATACCCAACATCGGCAAAACTAATTAAACTGATCACAGATACGGGAATTAAAAGTTCAAAACTGGAACAGGCTGTCAAGGCTGTATCTGATGCTTGTACAGTCTGTTGCAGATTTAAGAAAGCCAAGCCCCGACCCGTAGTCAGTTTGCCCATGGCATCTAAGTTTAACGAAGCCATACCCATGGATTTAAAAGCTTGGGGAAGGCATTATTTCTTAGTCCATGTTGATTTGCCGACCAGGCATTGTAATGCGATAGTAATCGCAGATAAGTGTGCGCCCACCATTATCAAAGGAATATTTCGGAGCTGGATTGTTGTGTTTGGCACACCTAGAAAAATTCTTACAGACAATGGCTGTGAATTCAATAATGCGGAAATGCGAGCATTGGGAGAGGCCTTCAATATCAAGATCATGACAACGTCTGCAGAGAGTCCTTGGAGCAATGGAGTCTGTGAGCATCAAAATGCAGTCATTGGTGACATTGTTAGGAAGATAATGGCTGATAGTCAATGTGAATTGGATGTGGCCTTGGCATGGGCAGTATCGGCAAGAAATGCTCTCACCAACTACTCAGGCTTTTCTCCTAACCAACTTGTTTTTGGTCAAAACCCTGGTCTGCCCAATGTGTACGCAAATGATCCTCCAGCCTTGGAACCTTCATCACCATCGAAAATTGTGAGACACAACTTGAATGCTCTTCATTTAGCTAGACAAGAGTTTATAAAGACCGAATCAGATGAATGCTTGGCTAGGGCTGTGGCACAACGTACGTTCGAGTGACCTAAACGACATCCGGAATGGAGATGAAGTCTTCTACAAAAGAAATGACAGTCATGAGTGGCACGGTCCCAGAATTGTAATAGGCAGAGATGGGAGACAAATTCTGGTGAGACACGGCGGTGCATACGTGCGAGTGCACGTATGTCGTCTAGTGCGAGCGCCAGAGCAAGATACTACAGTTGAAAATGATGTCAGCAGTGATGAGAAGAAAAATGTTGTCCAGGAGAAGCCTAATGACGATCCTACGCAAGTGTTGAATGACTATCCACCAGATGACGAGTCGGAAGATGGTGTGATCCCAATCGATGAGCCTCCCACAGTTTCTGTTCCGATTAATCAGCTTCCCAAAGTTTCTGTTGGTCAATGTATAAAGGGAATACATTCAGAAAGTGGAGAGTTGGTGTCTGGAAGGATTATAAGTCGGGCAGGTAAAGCCACTGGAAAGTACAAACACTGCTATAATTTGAAGAGGGACTGTGATGGCAGCATTGATTGGATAGATTTGGAGAAGGATCTTAGCGAATGGGAAGTGGTTGATGATGATGACAGAAATGCTTGTTCTTTTCAACTCTGAGGCCGTACTGTATTATGTGCTAAGGAAAATGAAATTACAGATTGGCAGAATAATGATGTGAATGAGGAAGTAGATGATGTTGGGCAAGGTGCCATAACGGTTCGATGGGTTGTGACAGAAAAACTGAAAAATGGAAAGCCTATTGTTAAGGCCCACTTAGTCGCCAGAGGATTTGAGGAAGACACAGTGGATCTCCGAAAAGATTCGCCTACTTGTTCAAAGGAAGCAGTGCCTTTGGCACTTTCTTTGGCCTCCACCAACCAGTGGGATTGCCACACTATGGACGTGAAAGCTGCCTACCTGCAAGGTAATGACATTGAGAGAGTTGTTCATTTACGTCCTCCGCCTGAATATGCAAATGGTAAGTTATGGAGACTAAAGAAAACTGTTTACGGCCTTTGTGATGCTGCTAGGCATTGGTATCTGCGCGTAAAAGATCAGTTGTTGAGTCTCGGAGCTAAAGTATCATCACTGGATTCAGTGCTGTTCTCTTGGAGCAATGGTGGCAAAGTCGAAGGCATTGTATGCATCTACGTTGACGACTTCCTTTGGGCTGGTACACATGAGTTTGAACAGCAAGTGATAAATCAGTTGAGTCAACTATTCCTCATCGGCAGTTCAGAATCAAAAGCCTTCAAATACGTTGGTCAATGTCATCTCCAACATCGATGGCAGCATAACGCTCGACCAATTCCAGTATGCTTCATCCTTGAAACCAGGCACGCTGAGTAAACATCGTTCAGCAGTAAAATCAGGGGAGCTGTCCGAGTCTGAGAAAATGGAGTACCGAGCATTAATTGGGCAACTCAGTTGGATTGCCACATACACTCGGCCAGATATTGCCTTTGATGTGTGTGAGTTGCGCGTGAGTAGCAACCGAGCTACCGTAGCGGATTTGCGTAGACTCAATAAGGTGATCTCAAGGGTGAAGACTGACAACATGAAGCTATACATTCCAAGAATGGGGCCGATTGAGGACTGTCATATAGAGTGCTTGTGATCTTCCTACGAGATGCTAGTGAGGCAAGATGTCCTATATTTTGGCAGACAAGGAAGATCAGGAAGGTCGTCAAATCTACCAGCTGAGATATTGGCGCTGCTTGAATGTGCTGAAACTGCTGTATATTTCTCCAACATATTGCATGAGGTTTCTGGATGTGGAAAGATCAAAATAAAGTGTTTCGTCGACAACGAGAGTCTGGTGGACGCCCTTTACTCCTGTAAGAGCGTAGAAGACAGGAGATTGCGCATTGATATTGCTGTGTTGTGGGACATGTTGGAGCGGGGGGAGATTGATGAGGTATCCTGGGTGGATACATCACAACAACTGGCTGATTGTCTCACCAAGAAAGGTGCCTCGACCGGGCGGCTGCTTGCAGCAATCAGCCGAGACTAGAAAGTTTATGATACTTTAAGAGACATCACATATCTGTATGTGGCCACAGACTGGGTCTTGATAGTACTCACACAAAAGTTTATTTATTGGATACATAGTGTGTATCAGACGCAAATAGACCATCCAGCTTCGTCCTTGGAATCTTCTGTCAAATTAAGAAGAGAGGACGAGAGTGTTAGTGTGTGTGCGCACGCACACATCTGCTAAGTCACGAGTGATGACGTCATCGGAAGGTTCCTGAGGTATGCAACCGGGAGCCTTGGCAGTACACGTGGTAAAGGCGGCCGGGTGAGTGTGGTTTGTCTAGTTCCAACACTGAGGAAGACCATTATTGATAGCTCTAGGAGAAGAACAGTGGCTGTCTACAACAGCAGCAATAGAACGACCAGAAAGGAAGCTAGTGATGAAGGCATAGATAGAAGGATAGAAACCATAAGAGGGTTGGTTGAAAATTAAACATTTATTCCAGACTCGATTGAAAACCTTTTAGATGTTAAGTGCAATAGCAAAGCTTTTGCCAAAGTCCCGAAAGGAGGAGGACCAGGAGTCGAAAAGGTAGGTGAGAAGATCAGCAGTGTAACATCCCTGACAGAACCCATACTGACGACCTGAAAGAGGGTTGTGTTAGGAAAGATGCTTTTTTTTTTTTTTTAAGGAATGGATTTGGAAACTTTTGAAATACAATTGGGTGATAAAAGGGCTGGGAATGGTCACCTATATTTTGGACAGGCTGAATGAGAGCAAACTTTCAGGAAGAAGGAAAGGTGCAAATTGATTGACAAAGATGGAAAAATGTACCTAGGCTGGGTGTAAGCACAGAAGCTCAGTTCTTAACCCCTAGGCTGCGGTGGGCTCTGAGCTACGTCATGCCCTGGTGAGGCTACTTTGGGCAAAAATCGGTCATTTTCATCTCTTGTTTGTTTATGGTTAGAGACAAAAAATAAAAAACACATGCATCAGAAGTTGACACCTTTCTACTTACCTATGAGCATGTCTGTGAAGAGGTAGAGCCTTTTACACCGTCATGGGAACAGGTTGATGAGAGGTCATTTTTGGCTGTTTTTTTAGGTTGCTCTGAGTCCGTTGCCGCCTCTCCACTTATTCCGCGTGCCTCCCACTCCATTCTTGGTAATGCCAGCTCACTTTACTCACCAATTATGTACGCTTTTCTTTCCTCTCCTTTGCTATTTCACTTGATTTTTCAAAATCTTGACTTTACACAAGTATACAGTATAGAATAATAATACTGTATGTGATCATGTAGTGTGAAAAATAACGTAATATTGAATATTCCTAAACGTACGTAAATAATGCTGAACTCGATCATGATAATTAAATTTTCTTTCATTTTTCATGGTTATTTCGCTTGGCACTTCAAAATCATGACTTTTCAGTCATAATTGAATAATATTATGTGATCATAAACCATGAAAAACAGTGTAATGTTGAATAATGCTAAACTTAGGTATATTATACTAAACTGAACATGATATTTATGTAGCTTACACCAATAACTTTCATTTCACTTATTTTTTAGGCACTTTCTTATTTTACCCTAGTTATTTACAATTGTATGTTCACTTTTCACTGCCTAAAAGTTGATGAGGGAGTGAAAATCCCTGAAGTAATCACCAACACACAAGCCCACTTCGCATTCCAAACGCCAGGTTGTCACCTTTCGCCTAATTGGCTGCCGCCTTGCGGTGTGCATGCAGACATGCACGTGATTTGCCCCTTCCTGCCTCCTTCACTTGACGCAGTAGGTCCAAAATAATGGTGTTGGATGAAATCCTTGGCTGCCACCCTGTCTGGTGCAGAAGCATACCTCTTCCCTTTTTGAGAATTACTGATTGTTCCATACTTTTCAAGTAGCTGGAACACTACATTGTAAAAAAAACTCACGGAACTTCAGCCGCTTCTGGGAGTTGAAAAGGTAGAGATTATATGCGTTCAGGATGGTGACATTGATAAGCTGCGGGAAGAGCTTTATGTACCCCTTGACCGACTTCCGTACACACTCGATACTACCCAGTTGCATGTCACACTTATCAGCCAGGTTATGTTGAGGTTGTAATCAAGGACTGCATCAGGCTTCTGCATCTTCTGGCCAGTACAGTGGTCAATTTTGTCTGTTTCAACCAGTCGCCTCCGGTGCACAGTTGTCAGGACATTTCATCTTGCTTGTCCTGCCAAGGTAGCGCCAAGATGTGACTGGACTGACACGACTGTACACTACCTCTGCCAGCTGATGGGGCGAAATTTGGCATGAACTTCCAGTTCTCACAGACTGTGCCCCAGGAACCAGTGCCATTGGCAAGCAGGAAGTAAGCCAAGGAAAGGCTGGTATACCAGTTGTTGGTATGCAGGATGTGTCCTTGGCCCAGGTATCTGCGTATCATCTTTTTCACGACAGCCCCCCAAACCCCTAGAGGATCGTTCTGTGGTGTGTCAGTGTCCGTTGCTGTGTAAACATCCATGTCCAGGACATACCCAGTGTGGCGGTCACACATGACAAAAATTTTGATACCGAAACGATGCCTCTTTTGAGGGCATGTACTGCTTGAAACCAAGCCACCCTCTGAACAGTACCAGGGATTCATCGATGACAAGCTCTGAAAGGGGGAAAAGAACAAGGTGAATTTTCCTTTCAGAAGCTGAAACAGGTTGCGTTTCTTCCATAGTCGGTCATTGGTGGATGGCTTCCTGTTGTCTGCAAAGTGAAGGAAGTGCAGAAGGAATTGGTCCTGTGGCATGTACTTTCCAAATGTACAGTAGGTGTTGCAAGGAGAGCATTCCTCGTCCAGTAGTCATTTTGCACTTGTTTTTTTGAATGAGGCATGAGGAGGAGCAGAGCCAGAAATGTCATTAGCTCTGCCTTCACATCATTTGCCCACCTGTGGACACGAGACCGGGGACTAAATGTATGTGCCTGTGTGATAGATTCATAATATAATTTCGTCTTCTTGCACACCAGGTTGGTCACGTCGTCATCGACGAAGGCCTCAAAACAGTCCACCTCTTGGGCATCAAGAGAATGAGGCCAATGCTCTGTCAGCCCTGCTGCACTAGTATCAAATTGGGGAATGCTTGGCACAAAGTTTCTGCCATCACTCCACGTAAACATAGGTGAAGTGGAAGGTGCAGCAGCAGTTGATGGAGAGCTTGGTGGAGAGGCTTGTGGAAGAGCAGGTGGAACGGCAGATGAGGTGGGAGCTGTGGGTGAAGCGGGAGCTGTGGGTGAGATGGGAGCTGTGGAGGAGGCAGGAGCTGTAGGTGAGGTGGGAGCTGATGCTTGGGGCTTTGTTGGTGACTCAGAGCCCCTCAAAAATGCCGAATCATCATAAAGTTTCCGCCGAGTCTCACCTGACCCACGGGAAACAAAGGAGCTGCGAGGGGGTTTGGGGGGTAGTAGTAGTAGTAGTAGTTGTTCCCTAGGCAGTCTGATCGAACAGCCCCGAGTCCCTAAGGAAGGCCATGGCAGAGACTGGGCTTTCCCACAGAGCTCTCAAGGAGTGTATGTTGTGTTGTTGGTGTAGGTGATTGTGTGCAATGCAGTCTTCCATGATGTGCTTAATAGTATGGGGTGCTGTGTTACATCCTGGACAGGCGTCACTGACGGAGTCATCCAGCCTCTTATGATAACTCAAGAGGGCTGGATGATGCCCACATCTCAGCCTGCCCAGGTGGACCCCGTTTGGGGGGTTGGCATGGGAGCTTGGGCCTGGTAGGGCTGGCCGTGCTGCCTGGGTACCCCACCTCACCCTCTGTCTCCTCCCCCGTGCTTGGCAAATTCCTTTGTAAATCTACATTTCCCTCACTTTCACTTTTGTTGCTAGTGCTGTCACTGTCTTCTTGGTCACTTTCCTCATTACCAAATAGCAATGCAGGATACTTTGAGGGGGTTACATAAATATGCCCACGCCACTGACCACATGGTGTCTTTGAAGCTAACGTTTCCTTTTTTTCTAGCAATTCAACTTGAATCACTAGATTCACTGTCACTTGGTGGTACAGGCCTCTTTTTCCAGCAAAAAGCACCACGACTAACACTTTGGTGGGCACTTTCACCGGATATGGAGGGTTGCGGTGAACGTGACACTCGACCTCTGTGCTCCATGGTGACAAGGAGAGAATTGATGACACTCCTTTGTGCCCAGCGGTGCCTGGCGATGCTGGGTGACTCAGAAAACCACTGTGTGGCAACTCTGTGCTTGGGAGGGCTGATACGTACCACATTCCCGCTGAAATCAAAGGCGCAAAATTTGAAATCAAAGGGCGCCTTCTGAGAGGTCTGTAGCAGGTTATCGATAGGTCCACCTCAGAGGCTCTTAGCCGCCAAGGGGTTAAGGACAACAGGAGGGACCCTGTCAGTCCCATATTCCTTGTTAGTACTGAGGCCAGTGATGGCTTATATGTCTGGACTGAGTAGCTAAGCCCCAGGCTCCTCTGCTCTTGATGGTGCAGTTTGTTTTGTTTTTGTTTCGTTTTTGAAGGCTCCAACATGCTTGCATGCATCGGCCTTGGGCACCTAATGGTGGCTCTCCACGCTGCTCGATCCCTGGCAGCCTCCCTGTTCAGTCCCTTAACCCTTAAGTCACACTTAATGACCTCGTCCCATGTCTTTCTCGGTCTACCCCTCCCAACCCCTCCCCCAATATTAACACCTCTCACCCTCTGTACCCAATTATCATCCCCCATCCTCTGCACATGTCCAAACCACCTCAGCCTACCTCTCCTCATCACAGCACAAATACACTTCAGTCTCATCCTACCTCTCAACTCTTCCATCGTAAACCCAGCCCCCCCAGGCCTTGCACGCAGGGACGCACTGCACATCCACCTAATCGCTGTCATTTCTGTACGTTTAAACCTGCGAATATCCTCTTCCTTTACTGCCCAGGTCTCACTACCAAACAGCATCACACTCCTAACACATGCTGCATACAAAGACCCCTTAGCACGTAAGGAGAGTCCTCTCAATGTCAGGAGAGGCAACAGCTCCCTGAACTTCTTCCAACCACTTCTCACCCTAGCAGCCGAGCTAACTCCAGCTCCACCTCTGGCACATAACATGTCTCCCAAATAACGAAACTCCTCCACACACTCAAGAGACTCACCTGCAAGTTCAACCCTCTCATGCCTAACAATCTCCACCTGCTCTCCCTGACACACCGCACACATGAAATCAGCATTATCTCGCAGTCTACCTCTAATACCACTACATCTCTTGTGCACCCACTTATCACAAACACTACACAAGATGGAATTACTTCCCACACCCATGTGGCAAACTGCACATGGCCACTCTTCCTCTCCTCTGATTGTACCGCCACCAACCCTAGATACCATCACTTTTGTTTTATCTGTATTTACCCTTAAGCCCTTGTCCCCCATACCATCTCTCCACTTCTTAAATCTTCCCTCCACCTCCTTTTCATTCTCTGCAATCAACACCAAATCATCAGCATACAGCATCTCCCATGGGAGTCCATCTCTGAAGTCACGTGAGAGGGCTTCAAGCACCATGATAAACAACAAGGGACTCAAAACTGACCCCTGATGCATGCCAACATTTATGGAAAACTCATCACTCAAAGCTCCATTCACTCTTACCTGGGTGTGAGCACCCATGTACATGGCCATAACCAGCCATTCTTCCAACCCTAGCTTTCTCATTGCCCACTTCACCACCTTTCTATGGACTCTGTCAGAGGCCTTTTCCAAATCAACAAAAACAAAATACAATTCCCTTTTCTTGCCAATATATTTTTCCTGAAGCTGTCGAACAATGAATATGGCATCAGTGGTCCCCCTGCCTGGCATAAACCCAAACTGCATCTCATCGATATTCACTCTTTCTCTAATCATACCTTCTAGAACTCTCTCCATTACTTTCATTATCTGATCTAAGAGCTTTATACCTCTGTAATTTCCCCTTTCCAGGGCATCACCCTTTCCTTTGTACACATTTACAATTACACTCTTCAGCCAATCATCTGGGACAACATACTCATATATAATCATATTTATCAGGTCAGTGACTAACCTCACCCCAATATCTCCTGAGACCTTCAACATCTCGGCAGTCAACCCAGACACACCTGCCGCCTTCCCCACCTGCATCCTGCCTATTGCCTGACTCACAGTAGCAGCATCAATCAAAGGCCAAGGCCCAAACACTGGATCGGCTGCCTCCAAACCTTCTCTATCCCAATCAAACTCCTCATTCAACAGTCGGCTATAATGCTCGCTCCATGTATCTTTAATATCCTCACTGTTCACCACGACCCTTCCATCATCATTCTTCACACACTGCTCACCTACAATGTCCCAATTATCCCTCTTCACCTGAGTTGCCACCCTAAAAATCATATTTTTCCTTTCTCCATGATTTAGATTATCAAGTAAAAGTCTTTGTGACTCAGACTTCGCCCTGTATACCTCTCTTCTAGCCCTGCGCTTGGCAGCCAAGTACACTCCTCCCTGTTACCACCATTCTTCCATTCCCGGAAAAGCCTTCTTTTCTTCTTAACTGCAGTTTCTACACCCTCATCCCACCACCAAGTTACTTTATGTCTTGATGGGCCTCTTGTCCAACCACATATTGCATCGGTAACTCTCAAGAGGTTGTTCTTAAGGGCTCTATACTGTTCATTAATTCCTCTATCTATGGCTTCCTGTTCAGCCACCACTCTCCTCATCTCACTATAAAAGGCATCCCTTACTGATTGGTTTCCCAGCTTCCATATTTTCCTCCTAGGTACATATGTCCTCCTTCTCATCACTCGTTCCTTAAGCACCATGTCACAAATCAACAGTTTGTGCTGCTGCACACACTCCTCGCTTCCTATAACTTTAACATACCTCACTAATCTCCTATGAACCCTCCTGACCAGAAAATAATCTATCTGACTACTATTTCCCCCGGACTCGTATGTAATCAACCGGCTGATTCTTTTCCTAAAATGTGTGTTGCACACAATCATGTCCATAGCCTCCCCAAACTCGAGTATTCTTTCCCCTTCCGCATTCCTCTCACCATATGCACATCCTCCATGGACTCCTTCATAACCTTGAGCTGCTTCACCCACATGACCATTTAAATCCCCTCCCAGAACCACTACCTCATCATCACCCATACCACTCACTACACGTATTAAATCATCCCAAAATCTATCCTTCTCTGCGTCATCCAATCCTACCTGTGGAGCATATGCTGGGTTTTATGATGCATGGATTTGATATATAGCTGGGAATGGGTTTTGGGTTGGATGTAATGATAGTCACTTGTCATTTTTCTTTACAGATGGGTATGTTGGTAATAAACGTAAGCGGACCCAGTGTCGGGATGTGCGGGACCGGAACATTTTGGGCCTGTACAACAAACTGCATGAGGCGGTGGGACTCCTGGCTGACCTTCTAAACATCCAGACCCTCACTGACACCACTGTTCTCCAGCTCTCTAGTCTTGGAGTCGGGCCTTTTTTTGTCGAGAATGTGCCCGAATTACAGCTCTCAGCCCTCAGGCTTGTCACAAAGGTACAGCACACATGCATCAGGACTTGTAGCAGTATTGTGAAATTTGTTGGTGTTTATTATTGAACATCCCTAGGGATTGTCATTATTACATATTGTTTAATATAACATTGTTAGTTGTCATGGATTGTCAGTGATAAAAGTGGTTTGTGACAGTAATTTCTAGTATTCATTAATACTAACTCCTTTGTTCTTTAATTTACAGGACATTAATTTTTTGCTTGTTTTCTTCAGATATCCCCCCCCCCCCTGTAGCTTCTCACCCATTTTTCCAAATGCATTTTTCATTTTCATATTGTAAGTTATGTTATTCATCCTTGAATATTAGATGAATATTGTGAGGAGAAGCACATGAACAGGGATTTGGCACCCCTTTTTAATGTGATAGCATCCAGATTGACTCTGTTGCATATATAGTACATGTATGTGAAGCTGCAGAATATAGTGAATCATTTTGGCATATCATATAGAGTCGGATTCCAGGGACTTGAATGGTGAGTGAATGGAAACGTGGCCCATTGGATTGGGCAAATTTGGGCTGTCTGGACATCGCTACTCCTCACACTGCCCTAAGGTGGGAAAGGAGGTCTGGATGATGATGATGAAATTATGTTATGTGAAGCTACAGAATTTGGGATATCAGATAGAGCCAGGATTCTGGGGGCTTGCATGATGAGTGAATGGAAGCATGGCCCATTGGATTGAGCAGACCTGGGCAGTCTGGACATTGCTACTCCTCAACTTGACCTAGGGTGGGGAAGGAGGTCCAGTTGATGATGGTGATGAATTACAGTAATGTCTTTCAGTATGCTTTGCACTCTTATATATCAGTTCCTATGATGCTAACAGGGTTTTCACTAGAAAAAAGTTAAAGTGAATCTGGAGAGAAGTAAAATTACTGTATATGAAAGGAAAGAAATGACAGTAGATTCTGGCATATAGTACAAGATAGAAGAGAAGCACAGTGGGCAAGGCTCAAATGGGAGATGAAGTGTTTGAGGAGGTTCATGGTTTTAGGCATCTGGGAGCTATGTTGTGTAAATATGGCAAAACTGAGTGTGTTGTCAAGGAAAGATAACTTCAAGAGAGAAGAGTAATAAGAGAATTCTGTGTTATTTTCAAAGGGCAGGAAGGTTAGTTTGGAGGTTAAACCCATGCTTGAAAGTTTTATTGCCATACACTGTTATGGTATTGAAACTTGGGCAGTTAGTGATGGGAAGCTTTCCAGGTTTGCAGTCTGTAGAAATGACATTTATCAAAACAGCTGCAGGGATAAGAAGGATTGGTGGAGTAAGTAATACTGAATTTATATGAGTGTTATTGAATGGAATAAAGAACAACAGGAGTGAGACATAGAATTATTAAGTAGATTAAAAGGAATACATTGAGATTGTGTGAACATAAGTAAGAATGCCCATGGATAGGGTGCCAGAGAGCTAGGAAAATGTTCATAGCCTAATAGGGAAGAATTTGGAGCAGGATATTGGTGTGAGAAGGAAGAGGAGGAGGAGTGTTTGAGAGTGTGAAAGGGATATGTGAGGATAAAGTAGTCTGGAGGCATTTCTGTCACAGTCATCCCCTGTTCAGGGGTTCTTAGGAGAAAGCAAGGCATTAAAGATTGTGGTAAAAGGAAAGATTATTATAATGGGAGAACTATTCAACAGCATGCTTAGTGACATGGGCCTCACTCATTCATTCACTATTCAGGCCCCAGGAATCCTGGCTCCACCTGATAGGTATACGTGTTTCACACGTAACTTTACATTTACCTGTCTGATTGAGCCAGTTTGATGATTTTCAAGTTAAAAGGGGATGCCAACTCTGGTCACACTCCACCATTCAGAAGTCATCCAACCAGCTCAGTCCCTTGTCAGTTCCCTACCATCATCAGCTTCCATACTTCTCTTTCTCACACACTTATTTACCATATCTATCCACATTTTTGGCATACCATTCCTCTACCCTCCTTCAAATTCACTCATATGTACCCTTTTCACCACTCTTTTCACATCCATCCTCTCCACCTGACCATACCATCTAGACACACACACACTTTGAATCTGATTTCCACAGACTTCCTTAGTGCACATCTTGCATCATCATCATTCATAGTCATCATCCAGACCTCCTTTCCCACCCTAGGACAGGGTGGGGAGTAGCAACGTCCAGACAGCCCAAATTTGCCCAATCCAGTGGGCCATGCTTCCATTCACTCACCATTCAAGCCCCTGGAATCCTGGCTGCATCTGATATGCCTAAAACATTCACCACGTTCTGTAGCTTCACAGAAACATATCCTATAGAGTCAATCTGGATGCTGTCATGTTAAAAATGGGTGCCAAATCCCTGTCATGCACTTATTCTTACAATATTCATCCAGTTAGCTCAGTCTCTTGTCAGTCCCCTAGCCTCACTGACTTCCAAACTTCTCTTCATCACACACTCATCCACCATATCCCTCCTTCTTGGCCTACCTCACCTCCTTCCTCCTTCAAATTCGCTCAGATATACCTTTTTCACCACTATTGTTATCCATTCTCTTCACATGACCACACCATCTCAGTACACTCTATGATTCTGGTGTCCACAGACTTCCTCGCTCCACATCTTTCACAAATCACATTATTTTGTATCCTTTCCACTGTACTCCACATACATTCCTCTGCAGTCCCATCTCTACTGCTCTCACTCTTAACTTTTCACTTTCATGCCACATCATAGTCTCACATCCATTTGTTAAAGTTGGCACTAACACTCCTTCATGTAAGCTTTGTGCAGCTGCAACACTCAAGCCATTGTTTCTTATCACGGCCTTCATTGCACCAACTACTTTTCTTCCTTGTGTCACTCTACTTTCC
>JAGKTI010002756.1:0-17254 GCA_018397915.1 Birgus latro
TTTAATGAAATTCAAATCCTTAAACTGTTCCCTGCCTCAGCGAGGATTCGAACCTGGGTCCCACGGGACTGCAAGCCAACTCTCTACCAATCGAGCTACCGCCTCCCCCTACCTGTGGAGCATATGCCGATATAACTGAAACCAATTTCTGCCCGACCAAAATTTTCACTACTAATATCCTATCACTTACTCTCATAACATTCATGACATATTCCACCCATTTCTCTGCAACCAACACACCCACACCCCCATATCCGTCAGTTCCCCCCTGCCAAAACAACTTATAGTAGCAATCCTTCCCAACAATCTTTCTGGCTGATCCACCCCTGTACCGGACTTCCTGCAAACATGCCACATCCAGCCACCTCCTACTGAATGCCTCAACGACTTCCCCTGCTCTTCCTCTCAAACTTCCCACATTTCACGAACCCACCCTAAACCCCCTGGGTGATTTGCTGTCCTCAGGCTTGCTTTGGTGCTTGTTTTTGTAGTTCATAGTCGGTAAGATAAAGGGGGGTAAACATTCCAAAGGCCCGACCCATTGCACAGACCCAGGTCCAGGCAATGGATCTGGGACCCCTAGCCCACCAGCTTACCAGTGGCTGTGGTAGTGGGATATGGATTCCCATGGAGGATGTTGTATGCTGATGGCTTGGTGTTGACTGCTGAAAATGAAAGGGAGGCAGAAGACAAATTTAGGAAGTGGAGAGACAGAATGGGGCAAAAGGGCTTGAGTGCCAACCTGGATAAAACAAAAGTGATGAGCTCTAGGGCCATGTGTGGTTTGCCACAAGGGTGTGAGAAGTAACTCCATCTTGAGCAGTATTTGTGGTAAGTGGGTGCATAAGAGATGTTGTGGTATTAGAGACAGACTGTGATATAATGCTGATTTCGTGTGTGTGTGGTGTGTCAGGGAGGGCATATAGAGATTATCAGGCACAAAATGACTGATCTTGCAGGTGAAGTCTTTTGAGTGTGTGGAAGAATTTTGTTATTTGTTGGACACATTATGTGTTGAAGGTAGGGCTGAAGTTAGCTCTGTGGCCAGGGTAAGACATGGCTGGAGGAAGCTCAGGGAGCTGTCGCCTCTTCTGACACTGAGAGGGCTCTCTTTCCATTCTAAGGGATCTTTGTAAGTGGCATGCATTAGGAGTGTAATGCTGTATGGTAGTGAGACTTGTGCTGTAAAGGAAGAGGATATTCGTAGGCTCAAACATACAGAAAGGGCAATGATTAGATAGATGTGTAGTGCATTCTTGAATGTGAGGCCTGGGGGGGGGGGCTAGGTTTATGACTGAAGAGCGGTGAAGAAGGATGGAACTGGAATGTCTTAGTGCTGTGATGAAGGAGGGACAGATTGAGATGGTTCGTGCATGTGGAGAGAATGGAGGATGACAATTGGGTGCATAATGTGAGAAGTATGAATGTTGGGAGTAAGTGCTTTAAGAGGCAGACCAAAAAAGACCTAGGATGAGACCATAAAGCATGAACTCAGGGAAAAGGAGCTGAATAGGGAGACTGTCAGAGATCAAGCAGTGTGGAGAGCCACCATTACGTGATCAGGGCCAACACATGCAGCACGATGCAGCCTTTATAAATGATACAGTACGAAAGTAGGGTGACCAGAAGCTGAGGTCCCCATAATTGGTTAAGTGGGAACCCCAGTTCAGTTTTCCACCACTACCCCCCAAGTACAGTAAAAGTCTTTTAATCCAGAATGCAGTAGCCTACGGACCTTCCGGATTATCAGATTTTCCGGACTATCAGACAGGTACCTAAAAATGTTCAAAACACACCCAAAAAATAATAATAAATTATAATAATTTAATAATGATACAGACAACCTGCTGGATGAACATCTGGGACCCCCTGAATGTCAGCGTGGGTGTGGAATTGGATAGTTCGGCACACCGCTTTTGGCTATTTTTTCCCGATTTTTCTCAATTTTTTACCCCCAAAACCTAAAAGTGACCCTGAGCTGAAATTCCGAACCATCGGGTTTTCCAAACCATTGGATGCCGGATTATCGGAAGTTCATTGTCCAGCCCTTTACAACTGCTGCTGCAAATAAAACAAAACTTTATAACTGATGACAGATGTGATGATTTGTTGAAGTATTACTGCACATGGCAAGCTGTGAGACAGGCTTTAAAGCATTTTCATTACAGACACCCTTGCTGACATCTGGGACAGGCAGACAAATAAGTCAAGAGGTTAACATGACTGACCTGCGCTGCTTTAGTGTCATCTGAAAGAGTGATGTTGATTGAGTCCGTGTGGGAGATGATGCGGGCAATCTGGTGGCCCCCCAACACCTTCCCTTCCACCTCCATTGAATACATCTTACTCACATAAACTGTCTGGTTCTCTCTTGTCAACCTCATTCTGTAATCTGATGCACAGAATAAAAGAGTGATGATATGCTACATTAAACTTAATCATAAAAGTAGTGATGAACAAATAAAAACTGTGTAAAAAATCAATACAATTCAGCAATCCACCACAATGATACAAAGGTAGACCTGTGCAGCTGCGAACCACTAGAAATGAGCTGGCTACGTATGAACATCACATAATCCCTTCATTTTGTGGTGACATATTTTGTAAGGAAAGTAGTACAGTATTTTGGTAAGCACTAGTAGTTACACACTAACAATCACATTTCGACTGGTGAGAGTGTTATTAATTCATTCCCTTGAAGTTCAAGCTTTACTTTCTCTGCAATCCAACCATACTGCAAGTCCCTTTTGTCTAAGGACATCTCTCCTGGGAGAAATATAATAAAAAGGACAATGATTGGATAAAAGAGTTAAGACTACAGCACAGTTCAAATGAGGCTATAATTTTTTTTTTCTCATTTTTATGCAAGGAAGAACTAAAGGCCAGGAGCCTGCAAACCGTTCCTTCCAGGAAAAAAACATAAACAATACAAAAGAGAGCCAAATTCAAGATCCATTCATTTCGGGATGCCTGGACACACTGAGTTTGAAAGACTGGAGATCTCAGGAAGTAGGAGATACAGACAGAGGGTGACAGTTCCAGAGTTGACCTGTTGTATAAATGAAGGACTGGGAGTAACAGTTAACTCTTGCATTAGAGAGTCGGACTGAAAAGAGATAAGAATTTGTTGCTAACCGGGAGCTATGAGCCCGTCGCAGAGGTGGACAGATGCAAGCAGACAGTTCAGAGGAGCAGTGGCCATTGAAGTAGCAATAGATATAAAGATGCAACAGTGCGGTGAAGAGACAAAGGTTGAAGGGAGCCAGTAAGAGAAGGAGAGTTAATGAGATGAAAAGCAGTTGACTCAACCCTATTGAGAAGAGCTGTATGTAGGGAGCCTCTCCACACATGAGAGTTATACTCCAAACAGAGGCGAATAAAACCCATGTGTAATGATAATAATTGTGCAGGATAAAGAAGGTACAGAGTCGGCTTAGCACACCTAATCTCTTGGAAGCAGATTTTACAAGAGATGTAATATGATCTCTCCAATATAAGTCCCGAGAGAATACAACCCCAAGTATGCTTAAGGAAAACGCAGGATTGAGCTAGATATTATTAAACATTAGTGTGTACTCCTGTGGAAGATATTGTAGGGTTGATAGCTGGAACCGAATAGAAAGGTGAAGAGTGGAATCATCAGCGTATGACTGGATAGGATTAGATTTAGAGATTAGATGGTCATTGATGAATAAAAGGATGAGAGTTGGTGATAGGGCAGAGGCCTAAGGAATACCACTGTTGATAGATCTAGGAGCAGAACAGTGGCCGTCAACAACAGTACCTATAGGATGACCAGAAAGGAAGCTAGAGACGAAGGCACAGATAGAAGGACAGAAACCGTAAGAGGGCAGTTTGGAAATTAGATTTATGCCAGACTCAATTGAAAGCCTTTGTGATGTCAAGTGCAATGGCAAAGCTTTCACCAAAGTCCCAACAAGAGGATGACCAGGAGTCTGAAAGGTAGGTGAGAAGATCACCAGTGAGAGTTCCCAACGGAACCCATACTAACGATCAGAAAGAAGGTTGTGATAGGAAAGATGCTTTAAAATCTTTCTGTTAAGAATAGACTCAAATACTTTTAAGACACAGGATGTTAAAGCAATTGGGTGGTAGTCAGAGAGGTTGGGAATGGTCACACTTCTTTGGGACTGGCTGAATGAGAGCAAACTTCCAGCAAGAAGGAAAGGTACAAGTTGACAGGCAAAGGCAAAAGAGTTTACCTAGGCAGAGTGTAAGCACAGAAGCTCAGTTCTTGAGGACAACAGGAGGGACCCCATTAGGCCCATATGCAGAAAATACATCAGCTGAAGAAAATTTAATGTCAGCCATGAGGAAGTCAGAGGGGGGAAGTGATAGAAGAATAGCACCGGAATCGTCTAAGGTGGAATTGGAGGAGAAAGTCTGAACGAAGAGATCTGCTCTACCAGCAGAAGAAATAGCTACAGAGACATCAGAGTAAAAAGAGAAGGGAAGGAAGATGAGGTAAGGTTGTTACAAAGATTTTTGGCAAGGTGCCAGAAGGAGCAGGAAGAATTCGGGTTGGAGAGTTGAGAGCATTTAGTATGGATGAAATTATTTTTAGCAGAGCGAAGGACAGACTTAGCACGATTCTGGGCAGAAACATAAGAAAGGTGTGATTCAGGGATGGGTTGGCTCCGGTACCTTTTGTAGGCCCTCTCCTTGTTGTGGACAGCATTAGAACAAGCGTGATTAAACCAAGGCTTTCTTGCATTAGTCAGACAATATGAGAAAGGAATGTATGCTACCATGCCTGAGAGAATAACCTCCATAATACGTGTGGCACACTCAGATGGCTCCTGGCCATAGAAACAATAATCATTCCAGGGAAAATCAAAGAAGTACTGCCCAAGGGCCTCCCAGTCTGCAGCGCCAAAGTGCCACAACTGACATTTCCTTGGAGTGTCCACAGGCCGTACCAGAGCGATAGGACACATTAAGGTAATAAAGTTGTGATCGGAAGAGCCCAATGGAGAGAAAAGATTAAGAGTATAAGCAGAAGGATTAGTTGTAAGGAAGAGGTCAAGTATGTTGGAACTCTCTCCAAGGCGGTCAGGGATACGTGTAGGGTGCTGTACAAGCTGCTCCAAATCATTAAAGACAGAAAAGATGTAGGTTTGTTCACCAGGTGGATCAGTGAAAGAAGAGGAGAGCCAAAGGTGGTGGTGAACACTGTTATCTCTTAGCATGGAGATTTCAGAAATGGAGAAACGGATATGATGTGTTCCATCTTAGAAGTAAGACAGTCAAAGAATTTTTGACAGTCAGTAGAATTAGGAGATGAGTAAACAGTGCAGATATATTTAGTCAGAGAATGATAGGACAGCCGAAGCCAGAGAGTAGAGAATTCAGAAGAATCAAGTTCAGGAACACGAAAGCAAGAAAGATCGTTGCGTACATATACACAACAGCCCCCTCTGGCTTTGAAATGAGTAAAGAGAAAGTAGGAGGATATAGAAAAGGGTTTGCTGTCAGTTGCCTCAGACAGCTGAGCCTCGGTGAGCAAGAGAAGGTGAGGTTTAGAGGAGGGGAGGTGGTGCTCAACAGAGTAAAAGTTACAGGAAAGGCCGCATATGTTGCAGAAATGAAGAAGGAGAGAGTCAGACAGTGGTTCCAGGCAGCTCCTAGAGTCGTTACCTGGAGAGGGGCGGATGTTAGTGATGTGGTGTAATTGTGGAGAGTAATTGTGTGGTACTGTGGGAGACGACTGGGGGGGAAAGTATGTGTTGGAGACTGTTACATGTGATTTGTATCAATGCATATTTTCACTGATGTACTTCTGTTGTAGTGTCATGTGGGGGGAGAAGTAACTTTGTCTGTGCACTAGTATCTGAAAAGTTGATGGATTTGTGTACCAGGGTGATGAGTCCACCGCCACCGCTGTTGGCCCGGACTTGTCTAATAGTGGTGAAATTATGAAATGTTGGTGTTTTTTGTGCTCTTTTGTTATCAATGCGTATTTTCACTGATTGTACATCTGTTGTAGTGTCATGTGGGGGGAGAAGTAAGTATCTGAAATGTTGATGGATTTGTGTACCAGGGTGATGAGTCCACCGCCACCGCCGTTGGCCCGGTCTTGTCTAATGGTGGTGAAATTATGAAATATAGGTGTTTTTTGTGCTCTGTGTAGTTTTGTTTCTTGTAAGATGGCAATGTGTATGTTTTGTCGTTTGATGAATTGTGTGAGTTCTTGTTTTTTGGAGCAGCCTGTACAGCACCCTACACGTTGCTGCGGATGGAAGAATAGATGCAGAAGTGAAGTTTAGAATGAATGAAGTTGGAAAGGTGCTGGGAGGAATGAAAAAAGTGTTTGGATGTCGTTCACTCAGAATGGATGCAAAGAGAAGACTGTATGAGGATGCTGTGGTACCGACTGCATTATATGGGACTGAAACATGGAATATGGGTGTAGCAGGGAGGAAAAGTTTGAATGTAATGGAGATGAGGTGTCTGAGGAGTATGTGTGGAGTGACACGTATGGATCGAGTGAGAAATGAAGAAGTGCAAAGGAGAACTGGAATTGTTCGGGAGATGGCTGATCGAGTTGAACAGAGGGTGTTGCAATGGTTTGGGCATATGGAGAGAATGGATAATGAGCGATTGGTGAAAAAGATAACTAGATCTGATGTGAGAGGTGTAAGGCTGAGAGGAAGACCACGAATAGGATGGATGGACAGTGTGAAAAGAGCATTGGATGCGCAAGGGTTGTCTGTTGAGCAAGGAAGAGTGGCTGTGCATGATAGAAATGAATGGAGAGAAATTGTGAATGAATAAATGATGACGCAGCCCTGAGGGGATATTCTCCTGCATTTTGTCTGGTCAGCTGATCAGGTCAGGTGCAGGTAAGGGGCTGGATCCATTATGATGTGGCAGGGGTAAACCAGCTTTGCTGTCAGGCCCTGCTGCGGATGTCACTGACTGCACTGTGTAGTTGACCCTCGTGCTGTGTGGTGCGGTGAGGATCTGTCCCTTCTCCCCTTTAGGGCTAAGATGGGAATGAATGTGTATGAGTGGATGAGTTAATTGGTAGTGGGTTGATCTGTCTCGGCTACCTCCCTTTTCTTGGGGGAAGCAGCCTAGGTATATAGATAGATAGATAGATGCCATCTGTGTTTAACCGAAGGATGTTTATGTTGTGTGTGTGATGCGTGTTGTGACGCAGCACAGGGGTGAGGTGATGGTGTGGGTGGAAGGGATGGAGTAGGCAAAGGTTGTGATGGAGGTAAGGGTTTGGGTGGATTAGGTGGGAGTGGAATGGGAGGGGTTAGGAGACTGGATGGTGTGCGAAGGACTGGTGGCTTAGGCTGAGGTGTGGAGGAAGTAGGAGTAAGGTTGGTGAGGAGGGTTAGTGGATGGGGGGGAAGGAGCATAGGGAGCAGGTCCAGGTGTTTGTGTAATGTTTTCTGGATGCAAGTGTTGTGCAGGTGTAGTGGGTCCAGTTCTTGCAGGAACTGAACTGAACTGAACCCTTTGTCTGTCGGGACGAAGTGATAGGTTTTGAGCATGTTGGACGTGTGTATTTGTTGGCGGGTCCTGGATTGCTCTCAATGTCCCTGGCTAGAAGAAGTTGTCGAGAAATGCCCACCGGGGAGTAATTTCTCAGTGTAGAAAAAACGGGACTGTTGTATGTGTTGTGTTGAGAGATGCGGTACTTGCCCGGGCAACCGAAGCCGCTCCCAGATTCTCAGGCCCCGTTAAGGGCCCTGCGCGCGTGGGGGGGGGGTTCATGCTGTCCTCCTCTTTTGCTTTGACAGCCTCTGGGGGGTGGACCCACAGCGAAGATGCCACAGCTCCAGGTCCAGTGAGTTGTTCTTCCTAGAGGCAGCATTTCAGTGTCCAACAACAAGAATGGCTCAGGCGCGGTAAATAAACACTGGCTTCTTAAGTTCACTGTCTTTATTTTCTAAACAATTACACTTAATGCTTGCCAACTTCACTTCACTGTTTTCACAAGTACCGGAGCAACACAATCTTTACTGCACTGACACTGACCTACACTCAAACTGAACTGAAAAGTGACTGAAACTGCTCTAGTCCCTTCTCCATCCTTACATTACTCTCAAAGCTTGTAGTTATCAAATCAGAGACATTCAAAACATGCCAGAGTTTTCTTACAATGCATAACACTCTAAACTATTTAGCATAGACATTGAGATAGAAGTATATAATTTAACAAACAGTCACATAAATAAACTATTATGAAGAAAATGAGCACAAAAATTAATGTATTGTACAACTTACAAAATAACTATGTTCACAAACAGCAGGCTAACTGGCCACTCTGACATGCAACCGAACTACGAGAATCATTGGGAATATTCCAGCAATACCTAACTAACAAATCCCGCTTCTCAACACTACCTCCTCCCTAATCGTTTTTGCTGTCATGACAAAACTACACAACATGTACAAATGTAATCCTTAATCAAAACTAAACATTTAATTATAAACAAAACAATCCTTCAACTTATCAGGTCTTCTCCTATGCAACTACCGACGATGTCTTTGCTCTTCCACACAGTCCACTCCTCCTGGAATTACTTGGTTCTCTTCCTGATGCACTACTTCCATTGGGAAACTGCCACCATCCTCTGGCCCTTCATCCCCTTGGTCCTCTTCAATATCCTCAGCTGTGGGAGGGCATGAATCCTCAGAGACATCTCAGTTGTACAGTACTGTCATGGCCCATGGTGCTGCCAAAGACGATTCACATGTATCACCTTTCAGTGAGATTTTCTGGCAACCCAAATCCGGTATGTTACATGTGATAGGGCGTCCAACACAGTGTAAGGCCCGTCCCATGGGCTCTGCAGCTTCGGAGACTGTCCCTTCTTCTGCTGAGGATTTAAAAAAAAAAAAACTTTGTCATCATCGCTGAAGCTCACCTCACTTGCCTGAGCATCATACTTGCACTTCATCACTTTGTCCAAAAGCTTTAGAGCTTCTTGCACTTTTTGATGTACCTCAGCCAGACTTTCCTAAAGATGCTTTGCACAGCTTGAAGTGTCTGTAGGCAGCTCTTGACCAGGTGGTCTTCCCATTAACAAGTGAACAGGTAAACGTCACTCGTGGCCCAATGTCAGTTTTGCAGGGGCGTAGCCGGTAGACTCATGGGATGCAGACTGATATGCCATCGACGCAGGTAATTTCTGGTCCCATTCCGTTTGTCCCACTACACAGTACGTGGCCGATTCTTGTCCAAGGGTCCAGTTGAATTTCTCCACCATCCCATTTGACTGTGGCCTTAGTGAGGTCGTCCTGGTCTTCTTGATCCTTAGTAACTTGCAGCACTCACGGAACACAGCAGACTCGAAGTTTCTAGTCTGGTCTGAATGCAGCTCTTGTGGCATCCCAAAACAACAGAAAAACTGGTTAACCAAGACCTGAGCAACAGTCACAGCCTCTTGATCAGGGATGGCAGAGGCTTCTGGCCACTTTGTGAAGTAGTCCATGGAGAAACGTACACCGGTTTCCTCTTTCAGTGAGTGGCAGAGGTCCAGCAATGTCCACCGTGACTTTTTCCATTGGTGCACCCACTTGGTACAGCAAGAGAGGGGCACAACCATGTTTCTTGGGTCTCTTTTTGGCAAAACATACATCACACACCTGGCATCACTCGTCAACATCCTGACATATGCCAGTCTAGTAGGACCTCTGTTGCAGCTGGCTTAGCGTTTTCTTCACTCCCAGGTGCCAACTAGTGATCTGGTTATGGGACTCATCGAAGATCTCGGACCTCATTTTCTTCGGAACCACCACTTGCCAATACTGCTTAGGCCATCGGGTGTCTCTCACTGATGCTCTAGTATTCCGTGGTTCAAACAAAGAGGGTCCCACTGACTTCAGTAGCTCTTAGTCACAGGGATGAACCTGGAACCTCTTTCCAAGATGGTCACACTGTTCTCTGCTCCAGCCACTCTAGCACTGGTTTTAAATCTGTATTCTTCATCTGCATCCTCTTCAGGTCTTTTTCAGCTGACACTGGCCCTGTCACTACAGTACAGTGGCATTTTCTTAGATCCCCATTACTACTACACTGCTTGCTGTCTTTCTCATTTGGACAATCGTAGCTGAGGTGTCCCACCTCACCGCATGTCCAACACCCGTTTATTGGATTCATGGAATTCCTTGTACTGTTCTGTTCTTGCTCCTTCTTCCATTTGTAACAATCTTCCTTCTTGTGTCCTGGCTTCTCACAGAACCAGCAACCTCCTTTGATCTTCTCCAGTTCTCTCTACCACTTGTAGCAGTCCACTTGCCTATGTCCTGGCTTTTCACAGTACCAGCAAATTGGTACAAATTTTTCCATTTCACATGCCTGCCCCTTCCTTGCCTTGAATCCCATACTTCGCTCTGCTTGAAAAGTGAACGTACTGGACCTGGCGTAGGACTCAAATTCTAGGACCCTGGTTATACTTCTTGCATGCTTCTGGGTTGTGCCTGCTTCACTTGCACTTTCAACTCTGTACTATTAAGAGCATCGATGAACTGGTCCCTCAGAAGAATAGCCACCAGATTAAGTGTTGCTCCAGGATATGCCTGGTGTGTCATACTCTCCAGGTCATGAGCAAGCTGCTGGAGGGATTCGCCTCGAGCCCATACACGGTCTGGAATCTTGCCCTGTTAACCTGTCTGGTACATGGTCCCATATCTGCACTCCAGCACTTCTACTACGACACTTGGCCAAGAATCTCCATTCCAGCACTCTGGAGGCTTGTTGTAAGCTGCACGCCTTCTGTCTATCATCCCAACCATTCTGATATGCAAGCAACTCAAACTGCACATGATCACACAATAAGCTTCCCAAGATACTTTGCCATCAAATTCCTGAGGTTCCGTTTTAACTGGGCCCCCATTATAGCCATGCACTTCACTGGTTTGGGGCCTAAAAACTGAGGCATCATAATTAAGTCCAGAACTTAAAACTTCTGCATTCTGATTACTCACGCCTGTAATGTTACCGTCAGATGCTTGGGATCTGTCAAAATTCACCATACACTGTCCATTCTTTTCATATGCTCCCTGTACACTAACCTGAGGCTCAGCGGTGCAATACTTCCCTACAGCCTCAATTTTCTCACTAATTATCTTCACATGGTCGACTACAAGCTGTCTGCACTCCGTCACTATTCCTTCACTAATATTCAGCTGGTTGTCTACATGCTGTCTGCACCCCATCACATTATTGCTTACCTTATACTTCTGCTGCCATAGCTCAGCATTAACCTCTCCTTTCAACTGCAGTTGTTCTTCCTTCATTTCCCCCATGAAATCATCTAGCTATTGTTGCATCCTCAGTTGTAATTCCCTCTGTTGCTCCTGTAATGCCTCTTTGTTTTTCACTTTGTGCCTCTAGCTGTTCACTCTGTGCTTGCAATTGTTCTATGACTTCTTTCTTGAGCTCTTTTTGTTCTTCACTTTTGGCCTGTAGTTATACACTTAGTGCTTTAAATGTTCTTCTTGTCCTTCATTTTGTGCCAGCAATTGCTCTTTGAATTCTTTCTTTCCTTCATTTTGTATCTGTAATTGTTCTTTGAGTTCTTTCTGGCCTTCATTCTGTGCTTGTAATAGCTTCATGATTCCTGGCAGACATGCCTCCTCCTGCCTAGCTTGGCCTCTTGTCTGTACACCTTCTTCCTCCATGTCGAAGGCTTGACTCACTGCAGCACTTTGATCCATTCTTTTGACACCGCTGTTACGTCCCCGTCCAACACTACCTCAAGCTCCAACAGCAGTAGTTCAGTATAGGAAGGACATTGCCCAGTGAGTTTTCTTCCTATGACTGGCCTTCCTGTGTACAACAAGATCGGCTCAGGCGTGGTAAATAAACACTGGTTTCTTAAGTTCATTGTCTTTATTTTGCAAATAAGCACACCTAATGCTTGCCAATTTCACTTCACTGTTTTCACAAGTACCAAAGCTATACAATCTTCACTGACTACAATTACAATCAATGCTTGCCAACTTCACTGTTGTCACAAGTACCAGAGATATACAATCTTCACTAACTACAATTACACTTAATGCTTGCCACCTTCACTTCACTGTTTTCATTAGTACCAGAGCTATACAGTCTTCATTGCACTGACACTGAACTACACTCAAACTGAGCTGAAAACTGACTGAAACTGCTTTAGTCCCTTCCCCATCCTTATATCGTCTTGCATTGCTCTTGAAGCTTCTAATTTACTCTAGCACCTACAGTTACCAAATCAGAGAAATCCAAAACATGCCAGGGTTTTCTTATACTGCATAATACTAAATTATTTACCATACACACTGAGATAAAAGTACATAATTTAACAAACAATCACATAAATAAAACATTGTGGAGAAAATGAGCACAAAAATTAATATACAACTTACAAACAGCACGCTAACTGGCAACTCTGACATGCAATCAAACTATGAGAATCATCGGGAATACTCCAGCACTGCCTAACTAGCAAATCCCGCTTCTCAACAGTATTGCAGATATTTATTAGTCAAGTCGCCTAAGGTGTGGTTAATTGGTTCTGGACCACACCCGTGCCATAGAAAACCGTGTTGTACAAATAACTAAACCTATGGGAAAAATGGAATTTGGTTCTGGATGTTCGCCCAAAGTCCCCTCTTTCACCCCACTTTTCCCTACTTTGCAAACACACACAATCAAGCAATTAGTCACTGCATGTTTTACACACAATTAAACACTAAACAATAAATAATAAAGGGCTTTAAGGGAATAAAATACTGTACGTACCTGACTCCGATGATGATAGCGCTTAAGTGGAAGGGGTAGGGTTGGGGGTTCCGAGGCAAGAGGCAGGCAGTAGCCTGCCTCTTGCCATTTCTGTGGCACAATACGTAACAATAGGCACTAAAAATGGGAGGGTGATCAGGTTACAAGCGGTCTGGCTACACACTGAGCAGGGTTTGAATGGCGGGCGAGGGCTGAGGTTCGCTCTCCGGCTGGCAGGGGATTTGCCCGAGCGTTTCAAACCTTGTTGCACCCGTGCCATAGGTATAGTTTATGCATGTGGTTCGTTTATTTGGGTCTGGCACCTTGCCGTGGCATAGAAGCATGCACCATAGGCAACTTGACTGTATTTCTAAATACCTTGCTTACTTGCCTTTTCCCTATAATGAGCACTCCTTTCGGGACACTTATGGATGTGGGTTCTCACTCTTTCTATTTTAGCACTTATTTGGTAGCAGTATTTGCAGGCTGCTTTCCGTTTATTATTTTCTAAAACATCAACTTCATCCCACTCAGTTGTCATTTTCTCCAACAACCAGCGGGCATTTTGTTGCTATGGTCCCCTCACTAATAAGGAAAAACTGAGATTAGGACAATGAGTACTGTGTCAGCAGTAGTCAAGCCTCACCTGTTTGTTTACTG
Organism: Birgus latro; assembly: GCA_018397915.1. Classification (NCBI taxonomy): domain Eukaryota; kingdom Metazoa; phylum Arthropoda; class Malacostraca; order Decapoda; family Coenobitidae; genus Birgus; species Birgus latro. The sequence continues at coordinate 13,403 of JAGKTI010002756.1, forward strand.
TATTAACATGTACAGTACACACTATTAAAGGCTTGGTCCAACTCGACTAACGTGTATCAGCATGTCTAAAACGAATATCTGTTCTCCAAATAACACTCCAAGCCTTATATTTAGTTGCTAATTTTAACTAATTTACATATAAATATGAGGAACAACAATAAAAAAGGACCAGACAAAGGACGTGGTAAAGACTGCAACATGCAATGTAAGGGGTATGAATGATCAGGTGAAAGAGAAAGAGATTGTACAGGTGCTTGAGAGTGCGAAAGTGGATATATGTGGAATAACTGAAACTAAATGGAAAGATGAGGGTGTGAGAGAATGGGAGTATGGATTGGGTATATGCACGGGAGTAGGTGAGAATGAGAGGGCGAAAGAAGGAGTGTGTAATGCTGTGAGCAACAGATGGAAGGAGAATGCAAGAGAGTATGGATCAGTTGGGTCAAGGATTGTGTGGGTAAGAGTGAAAGTTGGACTACAAAGGAGGGCAATTGTGTGCAAGTATGAGCCACAGCAAGATCGTGTAAGTAGAGTGAGAGAAGAGTTCTGGACAAATGTGGAAGCCTGCTTGGAAAAATTTGAAAGGAATGAGAGAGTGTTTCTGATTGGAGATATGAATGGAAAAGTAGGATATGAGAAGGTGGACGGAATGGTTGGTGAATAGGGTGTGCCTGCAGAGATGGATGAGAATGGCAGTGCTTTAGTGGACATTTGTACCGAGAGGGGGTTGGTGTTAGCTAATACCCTCTTCAGGCACAAAATGATCCATAGGTATACATGGTGAGTGGTGAGAAGGGTGGACGGTGGAATGAATGAATGGAAGGCAATGATTGACTATGTGTGTGTGTGTGTGGATGAAAAGATGAAGATGTGTAATGGCTGCAAGAGTATATAGAGGTTGGGGGAGTGGACTTTCTGACCACCACTTGGTGGTGGCCAGAATCAGAATCCAAACAAGATGGAGGAAGAGAAGAAGGGAAAGACAGGAGGAAGTATTTCTTACAAGGAGGGTAGAAAATGTACAAGAGGATGGAATAAAGGGTGAATATAAAAGGGAAGTGGAGGAGCGATTGGGTAAATATAGATTGGAGCAGATAGGGGACGTGGAAGGTGAGTGCAAGATATTCACAGAAGAAATCTGTGCAGCATGTGAGGTGGTGTGTGGGGTGAAGAGAAGACGAAAGGGGATCAGGGAACAACATGGTGGACTGAAGAGATGAGAGAAGCTGTGGCACAAAAGAAGAAAGCATATAATGAGTGGATGAGGAACAGAAGCGTCGAAGGAGCTGAGATACGGACGAGAGAGTTATATGTAGAGAGGAGGAGAGAGGTGAAAAGATTAGTAAGAAGAGAGTGGATGAGGGATTTGGAGGGAATTTGACTGCAAAGTGGAGGAAATGTAAGAAAATGTTCTGGAAGGAGGTAAAGAGAGCTAGACAGGGTGCCAACGAAGTCAGTGGAGGTGTGAAAGATAAAAATGGTAGATTACTAGTGGAGAAGGGAGAAAAAGTAAAGTTATATGTAGAGAGGAGAAGAGAAGTGAAAAGATTAGTAAGAAGAGAGTGGATGAGGAATTTGGAAGGAATTTGAGTGCAAAGTCGAGGAAATGTAAGAAAATGTTCTGGAAGGAGGTAAAGAGAGCCAGACAGGGTGCCAACGAAGTCAGTGGGGGTGTGAAAGATAAAAATGGTAGATTACTAGTGGAGAAGGGAGAAAAAGTAAACAGATGGAGAGAACACCTTAATGAACTGCTGAACATAGAGAATGAAAGTAATGCAAGTATAAGTGGCTGGGGAATGGCAGGGAGAATGAGGGCTGTGAGAAGAGAGGAAGAAATCAGTAGGATGGAAGTTGTGGAAGCAATGAATAAAGTTAAAATGGGGAAAGCCCCAGGAATTGATGGAGTGTGTGGTGAAATGCTGAAGCATGGGGGAGAGATAGTAATAGAATGGTTGTGGAAGGTGTGCAGATTGGCGTGGGAGGAGGGTAAAGTCCCGGAGGACTGGAAGTCAGGTAAAATTATTCCTTTGTACAAAGGAAAAAGGGAAAAGGCAGTGTGTGCTAATCATAGGGGCATTTGCCTTCTCAGTGTAATAGGAAAAGTATATGGTAGGATACTTATTGACAGAGTTAGGGAAATAACAGAGGAATTAGTTGGAGAAGAACAGGGAGGTTTTAGGAAGGGAAGAGGTTGTGTAGACCAGATATTCATTCTTAGATCCTTAGTGGAAAAGTTTCCAGAGAAGGGAAAGAAGCTTTATGTAGCCTTCATGGATCTGGAGAAAGCATATGACATGGTGGATAGACATGGATTGTGGAAAGTATTAAGAATATATGGAGTGGATGAGAAGTTGTTGAAGGCGTGAAGAGTATGTATGAAGGTGCAGGTGCTAAGGCTGCAGTGCATGTGGATGGCAAACTGAGTGAATCTTTCCATTTGAAGGTTGAATTGAAATAAGGATGTGTCATGTCTCCATGGTTGTTCAATCTGTACATGGATGGAGTTATAAAAGAAATACAAGGTGGGACAGTGGATGTTGGAGCGGCCCTAGTGAGAGAGGGCAGTGTTTGGAAACTCCCTGTACTGTTGTTTGCAGATGATACTGTGTTGTTGAGCGAAGACGAAGGGGAGCTGCAAGGCTTGGTAGAGTATGGGAGAGTGTGTAAGAAACGGAATCTAAAGGTGAATGTAGGGAAGAGTAAAGTGATGGTCTTTGAGAGAAGTGAAGCCAGTGAATGTACAGTGAGATTGGATGGGAAGGATATGGAGAATGTGAGTGCATTTAAGTACTTGGGTACCAGTGTGATGAGTAAGGATGGAAGTCTGGAGGGTGAAATGCTTGAAAGAGTGCAGCAGGGAAGGAAGGTTGCTGGTTCATTGAAAGCAGTGATAAGAAACAGGGAGGTGAGCATGAAAGTGAAAAAGCTGTTACATGATAGTATTGTGATACCAATGTAATGCCGTAATTTTAAGGTTAGTATAAGTGTAATACAGAATAAGATAGGATAAGTGTAATATAAGTTAGTGTAAGTGTAATGTAAGTGTAGTCCTGGACCCCTATTTAATTGATGCAATGTATAGGAAATGGTCATCAAATTCATATTTGGGCTTGTTCCTAGTTAATGTATAGCAAGAGTGAAATATTATTAATAGGTAAGACCGTATGGACCGAGATGGAAGTGCAAAGCATGATCTGTTTTTGATAAAGAGGCAAAGAAAGTTAATTCGAGGTTAAAATTCGCGATAGTTTGTATTTACACTTTGAATTCAGAATTTTGTAGTTAGGTTTGGTATTATCATCTTTTTGTACTATATAATAATGAATTTGAGCTTATGTAAAGTCTGATTATTGAGTATAGTCATTTGTAGCCGCGAAATTTATTTATTTTCACTGGCACCACGTCACGTAGACCGGACAACTGCGACACAAGGTTACAAGTAGATAAAACTCGTGAGTTTAGGCTTCGGTAAAAACTGTCAGACCCATATGACTGCCACAAAATTTTAAACATCGTAAGTCAGTTTCGTCTAAGTATGGCGAAAGTGAATTCCTTGTTGCATATTCTTTGTTAGTTGTTATAGTAAGTAATCTGAAGAGTTATAAGTCGAAGTCAGTTCCGGTGTTGGGACAACAGCAAGCGAGCGCGAGTGTTCTAGACGGGGACGATCACTTGGAGTCCTGAAAGCATCATATTAACAGGTCGGTCGAGAGCTTGTCCTTCAAATTACCCCCTTTTGTCTCAATAATTGATCTTTATATATACAGGTATATATATAGAATAAGTTGACTGTTAAAATTCCCCAACTTCTTTTTACGATCACTTGGAGTCCTGAAAGCATCATATTAACAG
>JAGKTI010002756.1:37094-63525 GCA_018397915.1 Birgus latro
GTGTATAATAGCGAAAAAAGAGAGGGACATGGCATGGAACAAATGGAAAAAGAGAAGTAATATCAGAAAAAAGGAAGAATATAAAAGAACTAGAAATGAATATACAAGAATACGTAGAGAGGAAGAAAGGAACTTTGAAAAAGGTATAATTGACAAATGTAAGGATGAACCCAAATTGTTTTATAGATTTGTTAATGGCAAATTGAAGCAAAGGGAAGGAATCACCAAACTGAAAGTAGAAGGAGAGGTCTACAAGGATGCAGTAATGCAAGCTGAAGTAATGAACAAATGTTTCCAGTCGGTTTTCACTAAGGAAAGGGAGTTTGTGGAAGGAGAGGGAATGATTAGAAATGTAGTGATAAAAGATATAAAAGTGGAAGTGCAGGAAGTGTATAAATTACTGGGAGCTCAAGATGTAAGGAAGGCCCCAGGACCGGATGGAATCTCTAATTGGGTACTGAAGGAATGCAGAGAACAACTGGCGGATAAGATTCACAATTTAATTGTGTGCTCCTTGGAAGAGGGGAAAGTGCCTCGGAAATGGAAGAGGGCAAATGTGGTGCCAATCTATAAGGGAGGAAACAAGGAAGAACCCCTGAATTATAGACCAGTGTCCCTAACCAGTATGGTTGCGAAATTGTGTGAGAGAATCCTGAAAGATAGATGGATAAAATATCTGGAAGAGATGAATATTTTGACTGAAAGTCAGTTTGGATTCAGAAGTGGAATGTCATGTGTTTCCAACTTGTTGAGCTTCTACTCAAGGGCGATTGACGTGCTACAGGAGAGAGACAGTTGGGTGGATTGTGTGTACTTAGATCTGGAGAAGGCCTTCGACAAAGTACCCCACAAGAGACTATTATGGAAATTAGAGCATATAGGAGGACTGAAGGGAAGCCTCCTGGAATGGATGAGAGACTTTTTGAGTGACAGACAAATGAGGACAGTAATAAAGGACAGGACATCTGGATGGAGGGAAGTAACAAGTGGTGTCCCACAGGGCTCGGTGTTGGCACCAGTAATGTTCTTGATTTATGTAAATGATATGGTAGATGGAGTGAACAGCTACGCAAGCCTGTTTGCTGATGATGCAAAGATCTTGAGAAAGGTAGAGGTTGAAGAGGACTGTAAAATGCTACAGGAGGATCTGGATAGGATATATGATTGGAGCCGGATGTGGGAAATGAAATTCAACGCAAAAAAATGTAAAATATTGGAAATGGGTAAAAGTACCAAGAGGCCATCATTGAATTATTTGATGGGTAATGAACCAATTAGAAAAGCGAGAGAAGAGAAAGATTTGGGAGTGCTGGTCCAGGATAGTTTGTCACCTGAAAAGCACATAAATAAGATAGTGAGAGAGACATATAAACTCTTGACCAATATAAGAGTGGCATTTCATTACATGGATGAGGAGATGATGAAAAAATTGATAGTGGCCATGATCCGGCCCAGGTTAGAATATGCAGCAGTAGTGTGGTCCCCACACAAAAAGAAAGATATAACCAAGATTGAGAGAATACAAAGAACAGCAACCAAGATGGTCCCTAGTCTGGCAGATTTGCCATACAGGGAGAGGCTGGAAAGGCTGGATCTGCCCTCCTTAGAGGAAAGGAGAAAGAGGGGTGACATGATTGCAGTGTTCAGGACCATGATAGGAGTAGATAAAATTGACAGAGAAAATCTGTTTGTGTGGGATGAGAGAGCAACAAGAGGACACGGAATGAAACTAAAGAAGCCAAGCTGCTCGAAGGACATCAAGAAATTCAGTTTTCCGTATAGATGTATGGACCTGTGGAATAGCCTGGACAAAGAGATCGTCCGGTCTAAAAACTTAAATGAGTTTAAGGCAAAATTTGACTTATTGAGAAACAGAGACGGGACCCCACGAGCGTAGCTCATTTCCTGTATATCACAATTAGGTAAATACAATTAGGTAAATACACACACAAAGTTTTTCCAACCCTGATAGGTAGGGTGTTTTTTGGTTTTCAGTGTTTTCTTTTTTTTTGCATGGTATTCCTAGGTTGAAAATTATTCTGCATAATCCTATGTATTCAAAATATGGCAGAATGACTGCAAAACACTGCTAAAATAAGGAGGCGTACTGTACATACAGTAGTGCATAGGTAGGGTGTCTTTTGATTTTCAGTGGTTATTCTGCATGGTTTTCTTGGTGTTTAGCATTACTTTGGATATTCCTATGTGTGTTTTTATGTCTAAATATGCCTGAATGACTGCCAAATTAAGCATAGGTACTGTACAAATAGGTAAGGTATAGGTTGGAGGTTGGGTATAAGTAGGGTCTAGGTATAGTAGGGGAATAGTGTTCAATATCTGGATGTTGCCACTACCCATACATGCCTTTGGCTCTATTATGTCCGGATAAATGAGTGACTACTGTATTATTATTATTATCATTAAAACCAAGGATGCTGGATGCCTAAGCTTACCTTCAGGTTGTGGGAGGTCAGCTGGGCAGTAGCGGGGGTTGAGAACGGTGGGAAGGACAAAGCTGATGCCTCCATCACTCCGCACACTCAGTTCCATCACTAACCTCACCTCCACCTCTGCCCTGCATGCTGATTACAGCAACAACATCAGCATCAGCAGCAAAAACAACATAAGCAGCATCAGTAGCATCATGATCGTTGACTTCATCATCATCACCATCATAAAAAACAACAGTACCATCATAATTGCACTAAAATGAAATGAGAAACCTGTACTTTACACAGGAAAAATCACCCAATATATTACCACTATGCCGGGAATCGAACCCGGGACTCTCAGGTGAGAGCCAGGCAGCTTATCACTACACCACGACCAGGTAAAAGTTACCTCACATTGTCACAATCTTGTAACCAATGTCCCTCCACCCCCATTGTGGGCATCAAGAGGATGAGGTAACCCCCTGGCACTCGGGCAAGTAGATGCTTTTGATCCATCCCAAGCACTTATGGCAAGTCAGAATGAAATGAGAAACCTGTACTTTACACAGGGGGGGATAATTGCACTACTTTAAAGAGGCAGTAAAGGATTCACTAATAAGAACAGGCAAACACAGGAGTAAGAGAAACCATCAGCAGTGCTTGGTAAAACAGGCAATATATTTATTTAGCCAAGCCTTTGACTATACTTTTGTCACAGAGATATCCATGAGCATTCTTCAACTGCAGTAAGTCACTTTTACATTAATAAGGGAGAAGACCTATTTTCTGTTGACAGCGATGTACAAAACGGGTAAAGTCCTTCATGTACACTGTACAGATGGGGACAAAATTTCATTTATATTTCACCTCTTATGTATCTTACTTTCCTTTGGTGGCTAATACTCCTAGGCTGAGAAAGGTTTGGTATACTTCCCTGCACACTGATTCTCTTTGATGGTCATGGTGCATCAAGGAGAAAAGCAACCAACATGCAGTAAGAGTGAAACAGATGAAGTGAAAAGACGTGGAAACTTCAGTTTTTGTCTGTACATCTCCACACAAATACCTTAACTTTAGCTCCATCTACATAGAAACTTTAGTTCGTGTCTGTACATCTCCACACAAATATCTTTAACTTTAGCTCCATCTGTTTGCCTTTTGTCAGGTGCCTAATCCTTGCTGGTTGCAACAACAGGGTCTCTAAGTTCCTCTGTTACCATTCACCTCCATCTATCTATCTATCTCTATCTATTGCCACACGCCTCAATCCCGCACGGGGTGGCCACAAACAAATCGCCTCTATGTCACTCTGTCCTCCACCATTTCACTACCACGCTCCCAACTCACACCCCCCTCTCTCATATACCTCTCCACTCCATCCCTCCATCTCATCCTCGGCCTCCCCCTCCCTCTCGCCCCCTCCACCTCACTCACATACACTCTCCTCGTCAGTCTTTCACTCTCCATCCTCTCCACATGCCCAAACCACCTTAACGTGTTTCTCCTAACACTTCCCATCACGTCCTCAACCACACCACAACGCTCCTTCATTTCCTCATTTGTTAGTCTGTCTTTCCATGTGATTCCGCATGCTCCTCTCAAATAACTCATTTCCACTGCTCTCACTCTTGACTTCTGTCCTTCCAACAGGGTCCAAGCTTCACTTCCACATGTTAGAGCTGGTATCACAATACTGTCATGTAACAACTTTTTCACTTCTATGCTCACCTCCCTGTTTCTCATCACTGCTTTCAACGAACCAGCAACCTTCCTTCCCTGCTGCACCCTTTTGAGCACTTCACCCTCCAGACTTCCATCCTTACTCATCACACTGCCCAAGTACTTAAATTCACTCACATTCTCCATATCCTTCCCATCCAATCTTACTGTATATTCACTGGCTTCACTTCTCTCAAAGACCATCACTTTACTCTTTCCTACATTCACCTTTAGATTCCGTTTCTTACACACACTCCCAAACTCATCTACCAAGCCTTGCAGCTCCCCTTTGTCTTCGCTCAACAACACAGTATCATCTGCAAACAACAGTACAGGGAGTTTCCAAACACTGCCCTCTCTCACTTGGGCTGGTCCAACATCCACTGCCCGACCTTGTATCTCTTTTATAACCCCGTCCACGTACAGATTGAACAACCATGGAGACATGACACATCCTTGTTTCAATCCAACCTTCAATTGGAAAGATTCACTCAGTTTGCCATCCACACGCACTGCAGCCTTAGCACCCTCATATATACTCTTCACTGCCTTCAACAACTTCCCAACCACTCCATATATTCTTAATACCTTCCACAATCCTTGTCTATCCACCCTGTCATATGCTTTCTCCAGATCCATGAAGGCTGCATACAACTTCTTGCCCTTCTCTAGAAACTTTTCCACTAAGAATCTAAGAATGAATATCTGGTCTACGCAACCTCTTCCCTTCCTAAAAGCTCCTTGTTCTTCTCCAACTAATTACTCAGTAATTTCCCTAACTCTGTCAATAAGTATCCTACCATATACTTTTCCTATTACACTGAGAAGGCAAATCCCCCTATGATTACCACACACTGTTTTTTCCCCTTTTCCTTTGTACAGAGGAATAATTATACCTGATTTCCAATCCTCCGGGACTCTACTCTCCTCCCAAGCCAATCTGCGCACCTTCCACATCCATTCTATTACTATCTCTTCCCCATGCTTCAGCATTTCACCACACACTCCATCAATTCCTGGGGCTTTCCCCATTTTAACTTTCTTCATTGTTTCCATCACATCCATCCTACTGATTTCTTCTTCTCTTCTCACAACCCTCCTTCTCCCTGCCATTCCCCAGCCACTTATACTTGCATTACTTTCATTCTCTATGTTCAACAGTTCATTAAAGTGTTCTCTCCATCTGTTTACTTTTTCTCTCTTCTCCACTAGTAATCTACCATTTTTATCTTTCACACCCCCACTGACTTTGTTGGCACCCTGTCTAGCTCTCTTTACCTCCTTCCAGAACGTTTTCTTACATTTCCTCGACTTTGCACTCAAATTCCTTCCAAATTCCTCATCCACTCTCTTCTTACTCTCTCTTACTAATCTTTTCACCTCTCTCCTCCTCACTACATATAACTCTCTCATCCGTCTCTCAGCTTCTTCGATGCCCCTGTTCCTCATCCACTCATTATATGCTTTCTTCTTTTGTGCCACAGCCTCTCTCACCTCTTCAGTCCACCATGCTGTTCCAATAATCCAAACTGCCTACACTTCTATGTAACTATCTAGTCACCTGGCTCTCAGGCTTCCTCTCATCATTCTCTGATCAACTTCATTTCTATGATTATTGCCGCACCCACAGGGGTGGCTAAATATAATGTTTGTTCCTAACTGTGCCACTCACTAACTCACTCACTCACTGTCATTCTTGAAGAATGGGATCTGAGCCTTTTGGGAGAAGCTTCAGGGGGGAAAAAAAATTGCACAATGATAGACCTCCCCTCCAAGCAGGCTTCAAGCAGGGTAGGAACCCCAAGTGCCATTTGGAACGGAGATGGCAGCCAATGGGTGTCCCACCCAAAGGAGTAAGGGACAGCTAAAATTATTACTGGAAACTCAAGTTTCTGAACAGTGGTAGCGCTTCACTTGCACCATTCTACAAGCATGGTGAGACCCCACAGTGATGCCCCCACAGAGGCCCCCGGTGGTCTCTGACAAAGTTGTAAAGCACGGCTAGATTTGTAAAAAGAAACGTAAAATTTTGTACAATGATAGATGATCATCTTGGCCACATTTTGAGAAGGGTGGAACCAATGAGGGTCACCCAACACAAGGGATAATGCAGCCCTTGTAGGTCCCACAAAACCATTTAGCACAGCCATGTTTTTTTTTTAAATCTAGAAATGTAAAATCTGGCATATTGGTACGTGTTTACCCCAGCCACCTGTCAGGCAGGGTAGAACCCCTGATAACAACCCACCTCAGGAGGAAAAGGAGGCAACCTGCTCCAGGTGTCCCCCCCCCGGCAAGGAAGAAGGTACCAAAGGCCAGATGTCCATAAGATTGTTCCCTCCAAAAGAAAATGAAACCAATATAACAGAAATTCAAGACCTGTTCATTTCAAGATGCCTGGACACACTGCATCTGAAGGTCATATGCAGTAGGAAATACAGACAGCAGAAGACAGTTCCAGAGTTGACTTGATGCATTAATGAAGGCCTGAGAGTAATGGTTAACTCCTGCATTAGAGGGCTGGGTAGAAATGGGATGAAAGTTTGTTGTTACATGGGTGCTATGCACCTGCTGTAGTGGTGGAGCGATGCAAGCAGACAGTTCAAAGGAGCAATGACCATTGAAGTACTAATAGAAAAGAGATAAAGATGCAACAGTGTGATGAAAAGGCGGTGGTTGAAGGTAGCCAGTAAGAAGAGAAGGTTGATGAGATGAAAAGCCTTTAACTCCACCCTGCTGAGAAAAGCTGTATGTGTAGAGTCTCTCCACACAGGAGAGTTATACTCTACACAGGGGCGAATAAAACTCATGTATAAAGTCATATACTGAGGAGGGATAAAGAAGGCACAGAGTCGGCTTAGCACTCCTAATCTCTTGGAAGCAGATTTTACAAGAGAGGTAATATGACCTTTCCAAGAAAAAGCCCGAGAGAATGAAACCCCAGGTATGTTTAAAGAAGATGAGAACTGAGTTGGATACTTTTAAAAATTAGAGGATGGTCCTGCGGAAGATTCTGACTGGTTGAAAGATGTAAAAACCGAGTTTTTGAAGCATTGAAAACAACAAGACTGCTTTTACCCCAATCAAAGATATGAGCGAAGTCAAACAATAAATATACCATTGCCTCATCACTTGTTTGTTGAAAAAACTGCAAAGATGGATGTTGTGTGACAAGAATGGAAAGGTGAAGGATGGAGTCATCATCATGTTAGTGGACAGGGTTAGATGTACGGCTTAGAAGGTCACTGATGAATAAAAGGAAGAGAGGTGGTAATAGGATAGAAGGTGCTAGGTGTGTACCCCCATCCACTTTTCAGGCAGAGTGGAATCCCCAATAACTACCCACCTCGAGAGGAGGAGGCGACCTGCCCCAGGGGAGAAAGTAACACAGTTTTTTACCTAAGAACATGAAATTAGGCAGGGTGAGACCCTCAAAGGGCCACCCCCTGCCTTTGGGAAGGTGGCTGCAGGGGTCCTGACCAAAGCCACTATGCACAGTCATGATTTTTAATACAGGAACGTGAAATTTGGCATACTACTGTAGTGTACGTTCAAACCAGCCATGTTATAGGCAGGGTGGGACCCCCAGTGGTCACCCCCTCATGGGAGACTGTCCCAAGGAGACAATGCCATATTTCTTGCACAGGTACACAAAATATTGTACAGTAGTAGGCCTTCTCCAAGGCCAGAGCTTATAAAAGGTGGGACCCTCAAGGTTCGCCGCTCTGCCTTCCTTGTATATAATTACCGTATTCTTTCTCCCCTCACAACACTACAGTTACCAAGGTGTCCACTGTCTTGTTTTTAACTTTTATTTTCAGTGCTTACCAAATTACCATATGACCAAACCACCTAAGCACAGCCCTCTCAACTATACCCATAACATCCAGTTATACTCTAATTTTTAAGCACACTTCTTTCCCAACATATCTTTCTAAGTGTTTCTATATGCATCTCCCAGACATTCATCTGTACTACTGGTGCTGGTCCTTATCCTGGCACTTCCTGCATCTTAGCCACGTAAGTCAAAGATGGCATGAAGAAATCATCTCTTTCCTTTCATACATAATTGACAGTCCATCTGACATTTTTCCACCGTGCTGAATCATCTCCTCTACGTCCACTGTCCTAGTACTGCCTGCATCTTAGCCATATAAATCAAGGGTGATACAAAGAGACTATCTCTTCTCTTTCATATTCACATCCATACTTTATAGTGCATCTTAAACTTTCCCACTGTGCCAGCTCATCTCCACTTCCACATCAGTTGCTTTCTTTGCTGAACATTTTCATACCAAATTATTATACTCCCTCACAAACTCCATCACTGAATGTGAAGTCTATTCCCAGCACCTGCAAAGTCTCCCATATAATGCCCAGTTTCAGGTGTACTCATCCCACCCCACTTCACTACTGTACTTACTACCATCTAAACCCATCTCACCCACACATTTCAGTCCACCCCACTTAGGATTTACTCCACATCTTTGACTTGCACCTTACCAGCCTACACAGAGCAGATACTGACAAAGCATACAATTCCCCTTGCATATCCCCACCACCCACTGCCATTCCAACCCATCTCACCCACTCATGTCCATTTATCTCATGTACATATTATACCCACACTCATGGAACAAGGTATCAAAAAGTTTTCATCTGAATGTAATCTATTTTGGTGGAAATGTTGAGGATCAGCTTACAAGTAAGCTCCCCACCCCTTTTTTTTTTTTTTAAGAATATGTCAAAGATTAAGGCCACAGGGACTGATCAGAGTCTAATCTAGCAGTGTCTACTTAAACAGCTTTTATCCAATTTATACCAAACTTAGTGGTAAGGTTTAGGGTAGGGAAAGAATGATGCCATTCGATTTTGAGAACAATCAGTCAAAGGTCAAGGAAACTGGGCATGGTCAAAGTTTAATTTACATGTCTGTCTGTGAACAAAATAATTAATGCAATTTTGCTCTGATTGAGACCAAACTTGATGGAGGATCTGAGGGTCAGCCAAGGGGTTGTTTTGTAGAATAACAGGTCATAGATCAAGGCCACATGGCATTGTCAACTCAAGCAGCTTTTGTACAAGTTTCACAAAACTTGGTGGAAGGCTTCAAGGTAAGAAAAGGATTAGAGGAATTAATTTTGAGAAGACTGTCAAAGGCCAAAGTCACAGGATAAGGTTAAAGAATGACTTCTGTGTGCTGTAGTATACTAGTATCTAGCTGATGCTGGTCAGCATGCACAGTCATGGGGGAAAAAAAAAAATCAGGTAAAGAACTATAAATCTCTGTATAAAAAAAAACACACACACACACACACTTGGGAGTAGACTGTAGCACCAGACAAGCAGGACAGTACTCCCAAGGTGGATGATAAGCTGTTGACAGGGATAGCTGGAGCTCCCATTTCATCAGCCCTCAGGACTAGCTCCTGACCATCACCAATTGCTTAACTTTTTCAAGTGTTTCAATAACACAGAGAATAGGCCTGCATAGGCTACTCTCCAATACAAGTTCCTCTTACTGTCAACACCAAACAACATGCACATTACACACTAAACTTCTAATTCAAAATTCAACAAAATGGCATCTCGTTATCAAGCCTCGGAGTCCCCAGGGGGAGGACCATAAATGCCCCCACCATCTGCCCCTCTCCCGGTGATGACCCAGCGAGATGCCTGGAACCACTGTCTTACTCACTTCTTCAATTCTGCAACATTCGCAGCCTATCCTCTAACTTTCTGTTGCACATGTAACATTTGGCAGTCAGTCTTCAAACATCAGAAACTTTACAAATGGAGCCCCGAAAGGATCTGTTTTGTCCCCTACACTCTTTAACCTACACATGAATGACACACCCACATCTCACATACCAGAGATACACATAGCTTCCTATGAACATGACCTAACACTTGCATGTACACATCAAAATGCAAACACAGCTGCGCACATCCTCCAACCTTACCTCAACACACTACATGAATGGTTTGCCACAAACAGGCTCAAAATAGCCCCAGGCAAATCTACAGTGACCCTTCTCACAAACTGGACAGCAGAACACAGTCACATTCTACACCTTACCATAAACAACACTCCCCTACCACACACACACTCACACACACAAAATCCTTGGTGTTACATACATCAATGTCATTAAAACAACACATCACAAACATTAAAAATAAGATAACACCAAGACTCAATGTCTTGAGGTCACTTGCCCACACAACATTTGGACACAACAAAGAAACAATCACCACAGTATACAAACAATATATACGTTCAGTGAAGAATTATACAAGCCCTGCACAGACCACAACACTCCACAGACCAAACAGAACAAGGCCCTAAAAATAATCACAGGCTGCACAGCTACTACACCCACAGACCACCTACATCAAGAAATCAAAGTCCTCAAAGTCAACAATCATCTACACATGAGAGGCACACATACTGTCGCTGCAGCCTCCACAAACCCACAACATCCACTACGCTACATGGCAGCACATCCACACACACCAAAGAACATCAAAACAACACCCAGCACACAATATCATACACAAATACTGTCATCTCTCCCCCTTCGCCCGCCTCAAACAGCATATCCATACATAAATCACTCGCCGTTCCATTCAGTCACTTCAAGACAACACACAGCTGCATGCACGGCCTCCTGATATCCATCCTTCTGAATCCTAGCACCCTCGTGAGGACAGGATCCACCTGACCAGACTGAGATGTGGGCATCATCCAGCCCTCTTATGCTATCAGAAGATGCTGGATGACTCCATCGCTGACCCCTGTCCAAGATGTAACACAGCACTCCATACTATTAAACACATTATGGACGACTGCATTGCGCATTGCACACAATCGCCTATGCCAACAACACAACATACACTCCTTGAGAGCTCTGTGGGAAAGCCCGGTCTCAGCCATGGCCTTTCTTAGGGACTCGGGGCTGTTCGGCCAGACTGCCTAGGGAATTACAGTACTAATAATTTCTCTCTGTTGTGCACCACCTCTCCTCCTCTAAACCTCACCTTCTCTTCATAACAGAGACTCAGCTGTCTGAGGCGACTGATAGCAAACCCTTCTCTGTATCCTCCTACTTTCTCTATACTCATTTCAAAGACAATGGTGACTGTTGTGTATATGTATCTTGCTCTCGTGTTCCTGAACTTGATTCTTCTGAATTCTCTACCTTCTGGCTTTGGCTTTCCTGTCATTCTCTGACTAAATATATAAGCTGATTATTTATCCCTTAATTCTACTGAATATGAAAAATTCTTCGACTATCTTATTTCTAAAACGGAACACATTCTATCCATTTCTCCCTTCTGTGAAATATCCATTCTAGGAGATTTGAATGTTACCATCACTTTTGGCTCTCCTCTCCTTTCACTGATCCACCTGGTGAACCCTATATCTTCTCTATCCTTAATCCCTAAAAGACAAGTGTCTGTATATGCTGTCAGAGGGAACTAGGGCCAAAAAGATAGGTGTTTGCATATGTGGTCATGCCCCCCACCCCCCCATCCCCCAAACCATTCCCCCCCAACCACCCCCACCCCATTGCACCCGTCGATTATGCTTGTTCTGAGCGTGACACGCCATTTTTAAGGGTTAATGACCTACAGCAGCTTGCAAAGCACCCTACCCGTATCCCTTACCGCCTTGGAGGGAGTTCCAACATACCTGACCTCTTCCTTACAACTAATCCTTCTCCTTACACTGTTAATCTTTCCTCTCTGTTGGGATCCCCTGATCACAGCCTTATCACCTTAATCTGTCCTATTGCTCCAGTTAGGCCTGTGGACTTCCAAAGAAGCAGGAGATGTGGCACTCTGGAGCTGCTGATTGTGAGGCCATCAGGCATTATGTCTTTGATTTTCCCTGAAATGATTATTGCTTCCATGGCCAGAAGCCGCCTAAGTATGCCTTACATATTACAGAGGTTATTCTCTCTGGCATGGAAGCATACATTCCTTTCTCATATTCTTTGACAAATGCAACAAAAAAGAAAAAAAAAAACTTGGTTTAATCACGCTTGTTCTAATGCTGTCCACACCAAGGAGAAGGCCTACAAAAGGTACCAGAGCCAACCCACTCCTGAATCTCATCTCTTATGTTTCTGCTTGGAACTGTGCAAAGTCTGTTCTTCACTCTGCTAAAAATAATTTCATTCACACTAAATGCTCTGAACTCTCCAGCTCGAATTCTTCCTGCTCCTTCTGGTACCTTGCCAAAAACCTTTCTAATAACTTTAACTCATCATTCACCCCTCCTCTTTTCCCCTCTGATGCCTCTGTAGCCATTTCTTCTACTGAAAAGCAGAACTTTGTCCTCCATTTCCAACTTAGACAATTCTGGTGCTGTTCCTCCATCACTTCCCCCCCTCTGACTTCCTCATGACTGACATTAACCCCCAAAGACTGAATTTTTCTTAAGCTATATTCCACCCCAGCTGCAATTTGAGGTTGAATTTTCAACTTCAACCAAGGTAAAAATTAATTTTTTCTTAAAGATTTGAAGAGGTTGAAATTTCACACCTGAAAATGCCAATCTCAGCCCCCTAGGCCTAATGGTTACTGCAAAACCAACTGTAAAATTTATAAAATCCCCCCCCCGACGGAAAGAGAAAACAGGAAAATATGGATGGAAATCTAATTTTCGCTAGAAAACCTCACTAAAATCAATGAAATCAATGTAAAATATGTTTCTATTGATGAAATTAGGTGTAGGAGTCAGCATGAGAAAAGTAAATACAGTAAATAAAAAAGCAAAAAAATTCTTTTCCAAACCCGAAAAATTTGACAAAAACCTAATTTTTGCTAAAGAATCTTACAAAAGTCAATGAAATCAATGTAAAATATGTTTCTTTTGATGAAACAAGGTGCAGGAGTCAGCATAAGAGTATGGAGAGAGAAAAAAAGACAGGCTAATCATGACGGGGAAATTACTACGTCATACTCGGGACAAACAATAGGGAGCGAGGAAGGTGGTGGTGAGATGGGAGATCTCTGGTGGGGGTGATGGGGGATGAGACACACACCCAGTGTGGGGGAGATGGTGTGGGGGGGTATTATGGTGGAAGGAAACACACACAAAGCAATCATAGCAGGGAAATTGTCATGTCATTCAATATAAAGGGAGGGTGGAGGAGGGGTAAGGGGCTCAGAGAGGTAAGCGGGCATGAAACAACCCCCATATGATGTAGATGTGGTATTGGTGAGTATTTTGGTTGGGAGAGGACAGAGCTGGCTGTATCCAATCAGCCAGAGGTGGGTGGAGAAGTGTCTGAGGGCCCCCCACAGACCTGGTGAGGAGGCGGGATCTTTCCCACCACCTCATCTCCTAGTTCTGATTTGGTAGGAACCATTTACTTCATAAGGGGCTGGCTTAGTGCTCTGCAGTGTTTGACAGACCTTCTATGATCATCAGCCATAGGACTCTACATGGCAAACTTGTAAACTGACGATTGTCAGTCACAGAACTTTAGGGGTTAAAATTACTTCAACTGATGTACTTTCAGCCATCACTGGCCTCAATACTAACAAGGCATATGGGCCTGATGGGGTCCCTCCTGTTGTCCTAAAGAACTGTGCTTCTGTGCTTACACCCTGCCTTGGTAAACTCTTTTGCCTATGTCTATCAACTTGTACCTTTCCTACTTGCTCAAAGTTTGCTCTCATTCAACCTGTCCCAAAGAAGGGTGGCCATTCCCAACCTTCTGACTATCACCCAATTGCTTTAACATGTTGTGTCTAAAAAGTTTTCGAGTCTATTCTTAACAGAAAAATTTTAAAGCATCTTTTCTTTCACAACCTTCATTCTGATCGTCAGTATCAGTCCCGCCAGGGACGCTCCACTGGTGATCTTCTCACCCACCTTTCAGACTCCTGGTCATCCTCCTTTCAGGACTTTGGCGAAAGCTTTGCCATTGCACTTGACATCTCAAAGGCTTTCGATCAAGTCTGGAACAAATCTTTAATTTTCAAACTGCCCTCTTACAGTTTCCATCCTTCTATCTGTACCTTCATCTCTAGCTTCCTTTCTGGTCATTCTATACCTGCTGTTGTAGACAGCTACCGATCTTCTCCTAGATCTATCAACAGTGGTGTTCTTCAGGCCTCTGTCCTATCACCAACTCTCTTCCTTTTATTCATCAATGACCTTCTAAGCTGTACATCTAATCCTATCCACTCATATGTTTATGACTCCACCCTTCACCTTCTCATTCACTTCCCATGGCATCCATCTCTGCAGTTACTTCAACAAACAAGGGATGAGGCTATGGCACACCTAGTGTCTGACTTGGCTTGTATCTCTGACAAGGCTAAAAGTAACCTTGTCGTTTCTAATGCATCAAAAACTCAGTTGTTACACCTATTAAACCAACAAAATCTTCCACAGGAGTACCCATTTATGTTTAATAATATCCAACTCAATCCAGCATCATCTTTAAACAACACACTTGGGGTTTCATTCTCTCTGGATTATTCCTGGAGAGATCATATTACATCTCTTGTAAAATCTGCTTGCAAGAGATTAGGTCCCCTGCACAGTTGTTGACTTTATACACAGGTTTTATTCGCCCATGTGTAGAGTACAACTCTCATGTGTGGGGAGGCTCCCCACATACAGCTCTTCTCAACAAAGTGGAGTCAAAGGCTTTTCGTCTCATTAACTCTCCTACTCTTACTGGCCCCCTTCAACCTTTGTCTCTTCACTACACTGTTGCATCTTTATCTCTTTACTATCACCACTTCAATGGTCACTGCTCCTCTGAACTGTCGGCTTGCATCCCTGCACCACTACGACAGGCGCATAGCACCCGTCTAGCAACAATCTCTCATCCCTTTTCTCTCTAATGCTAAGAGTTATCTGTTACTCCCAGAGAGATCAACTCTGGAACTGTTTCCCTCTGTCTGTATTTCCTACTCCCTATGATCTCCAGTCTTTCAAACACAGTGTGTCCAGGGATCTCAAAATGAATGGATCTTGAATTT
Source organism: Birgus latro (assembly GCA_018397915.1). Classification (NCBI taxonomy): domain Eukaryota; kingdom Metazoa; phylum Arthropoda; class Malacostraca; order Decapoda; family Coenobitidae; genus Birgus; species Birgus latro. The sequence continues at coordinate 52,256 of JAGKTI010002756.1, forward strand.
GGATCTCTGTTGTATTGTCTTTATTTTTTCTTTGAGGGATTTGTTTGCAGGCTCCTGGCCTTTGGTTCCTTCTTCCTTGCATTTATTTAAAAAAAAAAAAAAAACTATGTACTCCTTCGCTATTCTTTCTAGCAAGCCCCAAGCTGGCAGGGAGCAGATGCAACGAGGCTCTGAAATGTCTTCTTGGATGAAGTCCATTCATCCAGTATGACTGGCCGAAGCTTGTCGACAGAGGAAAGAGATCCTCGCTTGGCAGCTGGCTTAGTTTTCAATTGCATTAAAGATGTGGGGAATTTCCTGGCAAGACCTTGAAGCACCTGACACAACAGTCATCCAACTATTCTGTAACATATTTTGCTGTGTGGCAAGGGCCCTATCCTACACCACAAAGTATGTCTTCCAGGCTTCAGAACACTCTAGAAACACATCACAAATTAATTCAAGGTAGGTTTAGCAGTTCATGGTAACATTCTTGGACAAGATCACTACTTTTCCAGTGCTATAATAGCTGAAAAGCTCCCTATACCATCAAAGAGTCAAGGAACTTGATGATGGGCTGAACATTCTTTTTGGCAAAAGTGTTGCAACCCTATGGCCATCTCACACTTCCATCAACATTTCTTGTCACCATGAACGTGGCTTCGTCAGTCCACAATATTCACTTCCAATGAGTAAGGTCCCAGTGGAGATGCTGTGAAGCAAAAGTGACCCCATGCATTCATTACCTGCATAAGGGTTCTCAAAGGTCTTTTGTGGGGGTAAAGCAAAGTGACCCTATGCTTTACCTGCTTAAGGGTTCTCAAAGGTCATTTTTGGGGGCAGATTAAAGTGACCCTATGCTTTACCTGCTTAAGTGTTCTCAAATCTTTTGTGGGGGTACAGCAAGTGGTTGCTGGGACATCTCAACAGAACAAACTGTACAATCTTTTCACTTGGGTTATTTTCTTAAATATGCTTTGCTGTAATCCTAGAGTTTTTATCAATCAATCATCAGATAATATTCACAGTCCATTGACTAACTTTCTTGGGTTGGCCAGCTGCTTCTTATGAGACACATTGGCATCAGCACCGCCATCACAGAGTTGCTTCACCCAGCACTGCACAATTTTCAAGTTTTTACCATGAATAATATAGTCAGGGCAATCTGTTTCTTGGTACAACCTGTCTTAACCCTTTGAGATTCCAATGATGCAATTTCATGTCATCATAAATCCAACCACTGATTTCCCCCCCTCCCACACCCCCTACCTGGCCTTGTTCCACATACACTATCCTCTTTATCCTTTTCCAACTATTTGTTTTTACAATGACGAGTACATCAGATAGATATGCAGAACATAGGTTTTTACCATGAATAATATCAGTATTACCAGCATGCATATTTGCCAATGTGACAGCAAGAGTGTTCACTTTTCTCTGTGAAAACTAACATAAATTGCCATAACCTATATATCAATAGGAAGGGAATTTAGTGCAGACTGACATGGTGCTATCAAATTTCACATAACTCTAATATATTTTTTTTTTTAAATATTTTTCTAAGGAATGGTGTGCAATTTTTCCTTTTTGGCTAACTCTACTCGTCCTATTGGACTTTTAGCTATTTTATTTCCTTTTTCAACCATACTGCAATAAAAAGCAACTATTCAGTTTTAAAACAGTACCACATTCATTAGCCTACCATAAAATGTTAGTGTATAGTGGCCCAATAAGTACAAATATTGCTGTGTGACAGCGGTCTATTGTACGCCAGGCTGAATCTGGCACAGACACAATCGGAGGAGGGCAGAAAATCTCATAGGGTTAACCAACCTTATTAGTATGGCTGTCTGTTCAGTGGTCAGGTTCTTTGAACCAACCATTATTATAGCAATGGGGGCCACTAGAAAACCATGCCAACATCGCCACAAAATTAATTCACATCAAAATGCATCAATGCACCACTTGTGGCTGACCCCAGGGTACTGAATGGGCACTTGCAGGCATGGGTAGTCTCACTTCATGTTAATCTATTGCCAGATGTATATGTTTACATTCAAACTGCCAACCCCAAGAAAAATGAAGTGAGCAGATTTCAGTAATGATATTTGAGGCGACCCTCCACACCTTTCTCTCCTTCTCTTCCTTTTGCTGCAACTGTATTCTGCTTGCTTGCTTTAATTTCATGGTAAGTAGGCTGATGATGATGATGCCAGTTATTATAGATCACAGTATGCATTGCATGGTTCTTCAACCACTTTATTGTACTACAGGCCCAAAAATATCACAGCACATAGTTCTGTAAATATTTACCTGATGGGAGATTACCCAAGGCAAGGTGTAGAATGTCTGCCGAGCGTTGGTTTTCCCTGGCTAGCACTGCTGTTTTTCCTGCACTCACTGCTTCCTCATACACCTTCTCTGCCTGCCAAGGTCGTGGGTTAATTAGACACAACAGTTCACAAGCTGAACATGGACAGTGTAAGCAGGAATAAAATTGAACATAATGAATTTATGTGATACAAGTAATAGTTCTGCTGAGACCATCAAGTAAAAATTCAACAGACAACTTATCAACAGCATCTTTAGTGCATACCAAACCCTGCAGTGAATAACCCCAACAAATGACCCTATAGGCATTTCTACCCCAACAAAGCAATAACACCCCCATGAAACTCCAATACTCCACATATACTTCATCATACAGTCATCATATCAACACTCACAATGCGAAAGACAGTGTTCGTTTTGCTCGACACGTGTGTGTATGTGTGTGTGTGTGTATGTGTGTGTGTGAAATAACTCAGGCAGTTTTTCTCTGGCTTCTAAATTTGCTGGAGGAGTATAGGTACAACCAGAAATTTGACCTCATATTTTTGAGACCAACAGGTCAAAGGTCAAAGTCACAGGGCTAGGTGAAAAATATGGCCTAGCTAATTGAACTGCAATAGGTGTCATCTGATTTATACCACACTAGGTGAAAATGTTGATGGTAGTGCAAGAATAAGGGAGATTTGATGTGAAAACACTAAATCCAAGGCCAAGGTCACAGGGGAAAGTAAATTCAACCTGTGTGTATGTGTGTGTGATCAAAATAACTAAAACAGCTTTGATTTGATTTTAACCACACTTGATGGCAGGAGTGAGGATCACCCAAAGGGCTAACCTGTTTAGAGGAACAATGGTTAAAAGGTCAAGGTCACATGGATCAACTGAAACAGCTTTTATCGGTTTTAGAGCAAACTCTGTCGAAGAGTTCAGAGTAACAAAATGATATGTTGTAAGGATAGTAATGCAATGGTAACTGTGTACTGCAGATGGTAAATAAACGGTAAGTCGATGGGATGGCAATGTTGGTTAATCTTGCCTAATGGAGATTTTTACCTACCCCCCACCCTTTTTTACTGCTGAACATACATCAATCCACTCTCCCTCTACCATCTTCTCAAATAACTCTCTCCAAATCTGATATCAAAGCATTCTCTTCGCTCAGCCTATTGAACGGTTAGTTGAAGGATTTTCTCCATCTTTCCGGTAGCTCATATCTTTCTACTAATCCCCTATCATTCATTACCTTCACTTTTCTATTAGACTGTTACTTTCAGTTCACCCTCAGACACTTCTTACTTCTACTGTACCCAAAACAACTAATTTCTTTCCATTTGTTACCTTGGATTCCTCTTTCTTTTACCACTCTTTTTACTCTCCTCCATTTGAACACACACTCCTGTAATTTTTGTTTCTTTGCTATTTCATTTCCTCTACTCCCTAACCATTCCTTGTACACTATCTTCTTCACTTCCACTAGCTGTTTCACTTACTTTCACATTTCACCATGTTGTACCTCAGACTTCCTGACCTCTCCTCTGCACACTACACACCTATTTGTAATACGCACACACTACCTCATTTAATGTTCATACTTCCTCCTCTTCACTGACTTTATTTATAATGTGCCTCCTTAACTTTTCAGTCACTATTTCCTGAATTTCTATCCTGTTGCCATCCTATTGCAAAGTCTTCCTTTTCTACCTTATTATAACTCTTACCTTGACATCTATACATAAGTATATTGTTAAGACTACACAGTGGTTTGATAGTTCACTTTCATATAAAAACCACTCTCACTTCACACACTCATCCATCCACACTAACTCTGTAATACACCTCCAATCCACTGGTGTATCTTCCAGTCTCCTTTACACTCTTTAGGTATATTTGTGTATCAGTTTGTGCTGAGAGGAACCAATTATAAACGCCAATGCCCTTCCAGCATGAATTTCCATCAAAGCATTCTTGTTCTCTTTCTCATTCATTCCTGATATGCCAAATTACCCAGCACCCCTTCCATTTTTTGCTACTTGCTATTGCATTCAAAGCATTCATGAGAATCATCCTTTCACTCTGATCAGTATCTTGAAACAAACTTAACATCCTTCTAAAGCCCCTTACCTCTCGCTTCACCTATCGTTAGTTTTTGCATATACACACATACAAATACCCACACTAGGATTCCCACTTTCATATTTACCCATAAATCCTTTAAGTTATCCGCCCATAAACTTTAACAATATCTATACATTTCTTTGCTGTAACAACAGATACTTCCTCTCTTGCTCACTCTTTCACACACACACACACACACACACACACACACAAGGGTCGTCGAGAGAGACGGAGCTGCTCGTGGATCGAGGGGAAATAATCGCTGAATCAGCGGCGAAAAGGAGACAAGCCTATTGTGATTATGTGAATGAGTGCGTGAGTGGTGGTCCCGTCTGATATTACTTAAAAAAAAAAAAACACAGGTCTCAGCCATAAAAATACAAGGTACAGTGAAAAAGAAAGTTTCCATATGGTTGCGCCATGGCGGAGAGGGACGAAGAATTGTCTACATCTGGCGGCGAGCAGGAATTTGTGGGCTTCTCCGAAGATGATGTACTCGTAGGTAACGGAAGTACTAAGCTGAACCAAACAAGAGTAGCAGGAGTAGAGAAAACGGAGGAGAGGAATGTCCAGGAGTTAAAAAAGGTATGAGCAGTAAATAGAGAGTTGCAGGAATGGACCTTAAAGCACGAGAAAGAAATCAAAGTCCTAAAGAGAAAACTGGAAAAAGTCTGCACATGTAGTAATGAGCAAGAAAAAAAAGTCACAGAATTCTATCTATCTATTGCCAGATGCCTTAATCCCGCACGGAGTGGCCACAAACAAATCGCCTCCATGGCACTCTGTCCCCTACCATTTCACTACCACGCTCCCAACTCACACCCCCTTCTCTCATATACCTCTCCACTCCATCCCTCCATCTCATCCTCGGCCTCCCCCTCCCTCTCGCCCCCTCCACCTCACTCATATACACTCTCCTCGCCAGTCTTTCACTCTCCATCCTCTCCACATGCCCAAACCGCCTTAACGTGTTTCTCCTAACGCTTCCCATCACGTCCTCAACCACACCACAATGATCCTTCACTTCCTCATTTGTTAGTCTCTCTCTCCATGTGACTCCACATGCTCCTCTCAAATAACTCATTTCCACTGCTCTCACTCTTGACTTCTGTCCTTCCAACAGGGTCACAGAATTCTATCTATCTATCTACTGCCACACGCCTCAATCCCGCACGGGGTGGCCACAAACAAATCGCCTCCATGTCACTCTGTCCCCTGCCATTTCACTACCATGCTCCCAACTCACACTCCCTTCTCTCATATACCTCTCCACTCCATCCCTCCATCTCATCCTAGGCCTCCCCCTCCCTCTTGCCCCCTCCACCTCACTCATATACACTCTCCTCATCAGTCTTTCACTCTCCATCCTCTCCACATGCCCAAACCACCTTAACATGCTTCTCCTAACGCTTCCCATCACACCCTCAACCACACCACAACGCTCCTTCACTTCCTCATTTGTTAGTCTGTCTCTCCATGTGACTCCACATGCTCCTCTCAAATAACTCATTTCCACTGCTCTCACTCTTGACTTCTGTCCTTCCAACAGGCTCCAAGCTTCACTTCCATATGTCAGAGTTGGTATCACAATACTGTCATGTAACAACTTTTTCACTGCCATGCTCACCTCCCTGTTTCTTATCACTGCTTTCAACGAACCAGCAACCTTCCTTCCCTGCTGCACACTTTCGAGCACTTCAACCTCCAGACTTCCATCCTTACTCATCACACTGCCCAAGTACTTAAATTCACTCACATTCTCCATATCCTTCCCATCCAATCTCACTGTACATTCACTGGCTTCACTTCTCTCGAAGACCATCACTTTACTCTTCCCTACATTCACCTTTAGATTCCGTTTCTTACACACTCTCCCATACTCTACCAAGCCATGCAGCTCCCCTTCGTCTTCGCTCAACAACACAGTATCATGTGCAAACAACAGTACAGGGAGTTTCCAAACACTGCCCTCTCTCACTAGGGCCGGTCCAACATCCACTGCCCGACCTTGTATCTCTTTTATAACCCCATCCATATACAGATTGAACAACCATGGAGACATGACACATCCTTGTTTCAATCCAACCTTCAAATGGAAAGATTCACTCAGTTTGCCATACACGCACTGCAGCCTTAGCACCCTCATACATACTCTTCACTGTCTTCAACAACTTCCCATCCACTCCATAAAGTCTTAATACCTTCCACAAACCTTGTCTATCCACCCTGTCATATGCTTTCTCCAGATCCATGAAGGCTGCATACAACTTCTTGCCCTTCTCTAGAAACTTTTCCACTAAGGATCTAAGAATGAATATCTGGTCTACACAACCTCTTCCCTTCCTAAAACCTCCCTGTTCTTCTCCAACTAATTCCTCAGTAATTTCCCTAACTCTGTCAATAAGTATCCTACCATATACTTTTCCTATTACACTGAGAAGGCAAATGCCCCTATGATTACCACACACTGTTTTTTCCCCTTTTCCTTTGTACAGGGAAATAATTATACCTGACTTCCAATCTTCTGGGACTCTACCCTCCTCCCAAGCCAATCTGCACACCTTCCACATCAATTCTATTACTATCTCTCCCCCATGCTTCAGCATTTCACCACACACTCCATCAATTCCTGGGGCTTTCCCCATTTTAACTTTCTTCAATGCTTCCACCACTTCCATCCTGGTGATTTCTTCCTCTCTTCTCACAACCCTCCTTCTCCCTGCCATTCCCCAGCCACTTATACTTGCATTACTTTCATTCTCTATGTTCAACAGTTCATTAAAGTGTTCTCTCCATCTGTTTATTTTTTCTCCCTTCTCCACTAGTAATCTACCATTTTTATCTTTCACACCCCCACTGACTTCGCTGGCACCCTGTCTAGCTCTCTTTACCTCCTTCCAGAACATTTTCTTACATTCCCTCTACTTTATACTCAAATTCCTTCCAAATTCCTCATCCACTCTCCTTACTCTCTCTTACTAATCTTTTCACCTCTCTCCTCCTCACTACATATAACTAACTCTCTCATCCGTCTCTCAGCTTCTTCGTCGCCCCTGTTCCTCATCCACTCATTATATGCTTTCTTCTTTTGTGCCACAGCCTCTCTCACCTCTTCAGTCCACCATGCTGTTCCCTGAACCCCCTTTCGTCTTCTCTTCACCCCACACACCACCTCACATGCTGCACAGATTTCTTCTGTCAATACCTTGCACACACCTTCCACATCCCCCATCTGCTCCAATCTATATTTACCCAATCGCTCCTCCACTTCCCTTTTATATTCAGCCTTTATTCCATCCTCTTGTAACTTTTCTACCCTCCTTGTAACAGATACTTCCTCCTGTCCTTCCCTTCTTCTCTTCCTCCATCATGTTTGGATTCTGATTCTGGCCACCACCAAGTGGTGGTCAGAAAGTCCACTCCCCCAACCTCTATATACTCTTGCAGCAGTTACACATCTCATCCTTTCATCCACACACACATAGTCAATCACTGCCTTCCGTTCATTCATTTCACTGTGCTCTCTTCTCACCACTCGCCATGTATACCTATGGATCAATTTGTGCCTGAAGAGGGTATTAGCTACCACCAACCCCCTCCCAGCACAAATGTCCACTAAAGCACTGCCATTCTCATCCATCTCTGCAGGCACACCCCACTCACCAACCACTCCATCCACCTTCTCATTCCCTACTTTTCCATTCATATCTCCAATCAGAAACACTATCATTCCTTTCAAACTTTTCCAAGCAGGCTTCCACATTTGTCCAAAACTCTTCTCTCACTCTACTTACAAGCTCTTGCATTGGCGCATACACGCACACAATTGCCCACATTTGTAGTCCAACTTTCACTCTTACCCACACAATCCTTGACCCAACTGATCCATACTCTCTTACATTCTCCTTCCACCTGTTGCTCACAACAATACACACTCCCTCTTTCGCCCTCTCATTCTCACCCACTCCCGCACATATAACCCATCCATATTCCCATTCTCTCACACTCTCACCTCGCCATTTAGTTTCAGTTATTCCACATACTGTATATCCACTTTCGCATTCTCAAGCACCTGTACAATCTCTCTCTCTTTCACCTCATCATTCATACCCCTTACAATCCAGGTCGCGATCTTTACCTCGTCCTTTGTCTGTTCCTTTTCTGTCAACTTTTGGTCAGTCCTGGTCCGAGGCTTCCTGTCTGTACTTTTAGTTAGTTGTTTTTACGGGGTGTGGCACTAACCCACCACCAACCCTTTTAGTTGCCTCTTACGACAAGCAGGGATACTGGGGGAGGTCACAGAATTAAAGGTGAGTAATGAATCTGCCTCAAATGAAATAAAACAGCTCAAGAGAGAGAATAAGAGGTTGGAAGAAGAAAGGGACACAATGAAAAGTAAACTAGATGAGTACGAATCAAAATCAAGGATGCAAGATGAGCATATTAAGGAAATCAAGGAGCAACATAAAGGGTGGAAGAAAATTCAGGAGGAAGGAAATGTAAATATGAAGGAAATTATAGAACAACAAAGCAAGGAAAAGGTGGAGAAGGAAGTGGTTAGGGTACTGAGAAGTAGAGAATCTTTGGTCAGAGATGTAGCAGACAAGAAAAAATGTGTTATAATTTCAGGAGTTAAAGAAAAACGAATGACAGTAAGATCCGAAAGAGAAAGAGAAGAACTGAACAAGGTTAAAGAGATAAAATCAGTGATTATGAAGGGCAACAACGAAGCTCAAGAAGAGATTGAAGAAGTGTTTATGTTAGGAAAGTACGAGGAAGGAGGGGCAAGGCCACTGAAGGTAAAGTTTAAGTTCCAAGTATTGGTGCATGAAATAATCAAGAGAACATGGAAATTGTCAGATAAAGAAGGATTTAAAGTTGTTTGGATAAGAAGGCCTGCAAATGAAGAAGAAAGAGCTAAATTAAAGCAGTTGGTAAAGGAAACAAAGGTAAAAAACAAACAGAGAACGGAGGAAGAGAAGACAGTGTTCTACTGGAGAGTTATGGACCAGAAATTGAGAAAGTGGTACCGAAGGAGAGAAGAGAGCATAAAAAACAATGAAAAAAGTTTGAAAGTGGCATATACAAACACTGATGGATTAATATCGGCAAGGTTAGAAATCAATGATTTTTTGATGGTACACGAATCTGATGTAATGTGTGTTGTACAGACTAAATTGAAATAAGATACTGATATTCATATGGGAGATGGGAAATACAAATTATGGAGAAGAGAAAGAAAGGACAAAACAGGAGGAGGAGTGATGATAGCAGTGAAGGACAACATAAATGTAGATACTGTGGAAATGGGAGAGGGTAGGGCCGAAGTGATAAATATGAAATTAAAAACTGGGGAGAATGGTAAGAGAGATATGGCAGTGGTATATGTTCCTTGTAAGACAAGAGCATGGAATGACGATGAATACCAGGAGATGATGTCAGACACAGTTAGTTATCTACAGAAAGTGATTGAGAAAAGCAACAATATAATCCTAATGGGTGACTTTAACTGAAAAGAGGTGAACTGGAACAAATGGGACTCAGCAGGCAGTGAAGATTCGTGGGGCACTAAATTGTTAAATACAGCAATGAATAATGTAATGACGCAGTGGGTCAAAGAAGAGACACGTTTCCGAGATGATGACACACCAGCAAGATTAGATTTGCTACTAACCAAAGAACCTGACGTAATTGAATCTTTGAAATATCTGTGTCCTATAGGAAAAAGTGATCATGTGGTCACTGAGTTCCAGATGATAACAGGGAACGTGGTGCCAAGAGACGAGCCTTATAGGCAAGGAAGATACAACTTTGGGAAAGCAAACTTTGCAGAATTGAGAAAAAATTTCGAAAGTGCGGATTGGAGAAAATTCAGAGAAACAAGAGAGATACAGAGGAAGTGGGATATCTTTCTAGACCTCTACAATTTAGGAGTGGAAAAATATGTGCCAAGAGTAAGTGGGAAAGAAAACAGGAAAAAGGAGTGGTGTAACAGAAGGTGTATGACAGCTAAAAAAGAGAGGGACATGGTATGGAAAAAATGGAGAAAGAGAGGTAATAACAGAACAAAGGAAGAATATAAAAGAACTAGAAATGAATATACAAGAACACGTAATGAGGAAGAAAGGAACTTTGAAAAAGGTATAACTGACAAATGTAAGGATGAACCCAAATTGTTTTATAGATTTGTCAATGGGAAATTGAAGCAAAATGAAGGAATCACCAAACTGAAAGTACAAAGAGAGGTCGATAAAGATCCGGAAATGCAAGCTGAAATAATGAACAAATGTTTCCAATCGGTTTTCACTAAGGAAAGGGAGTTTGTGGAGGGGGAGGGAATGATTAGCAATGTAGTGATAAAAGATATAAAAGTGGAAGTGCAGGAAGTGTATAAATTACTGGAAACTCAAGATGTAAGGAAAGCCCCAGGACCGGATGAAATCTCTAATTGGGTACTGAAGGAATGCAGAGAACAACTGGCAGATAAGATTCATAGTTTAATTGTGTGTTCTCTGGAAGAAGGGAAGGTGCCTCAGGAATGGAAAAGGGCAAATGTGGTACCAATTTATAAGGGAGGAAACAAGGAAGAACCCCTGAATTATAGACCAGTGTCCCTTACCAGCATGGTCACGAAATTGTGTGAGAGAATCCTGAAAGATAGATGGATAAAATATCTGGAAGAGATGAATATTCTGACTGAAAGTCAGTTTGGATCCAGAGGTGGAAGGTCATGGGTTTTCAACTTGTTGAGCTTAAACTCAAGAGCAATTGACATGCTACAGGAGAGAGACATTTGGGAGGATTGTGTGTATTTAGATCTGAAGAAGGCCTTCGACAAGGTACCC
>JAGKTI010002757.1:7130-63510 GCA_018397915.1 Birgus latro
TGTGTGTGTGTGTGTGTCCTGGGAGCAGCTATCACCCATGTCAATGACAAATGATTTTCCAACAGTCTTTAAGTTTTTTGTGGATTTTTGATGTTTATGCAATGCTTTCTTGGTGTTTAGCATTAATATGGATATTCCTATGTGTGTTCTGATCTCACTATGGCAGAATGACCAGAAAACACTGCTAAAATTTGAAGGGGTAGTGCCATATAGGTTTTTTCTTTTTTTGCATGGTTTTCTTGGTGTTTAGTATTACTTTGGATATTCCTGTGCGTGTTTTGATGACTAAATATGGCAGATTAACCTGAAAACAGCACCAAAATTAGGAGGGGTACTGTACATACAGCAGTAAACTGTATAGGTTGGGTTTTTGGTTTTCATTTTTTTGCATGGTTTTCTTGGTGTTTAAAATTATTTTGGATATTTCTATGTGTGTTTTGATGTCTAAATATGGCAGAATGCCTGGAAAACTGCAAAAATTAGGAGGGGTACTATACATACAGTATCGTATAGCTAGGGTGTTTTTTGGTTGTCATTTTTTTTTTCCCCTGGTCTTCTTGGTGTTAAAAATTATTTTCTAAATTCCTATGTGTGCCTTGATGTCTAAATATGCCTGAATGACAGGAAAACACTGCAAAAGTAAGCAGAGGTACTGTACAAATAGGTTAGGCATAGGTGGTTGGGTTTAGGTAGGGTCTGCGTGTAGTAGGGGGGAAATTGTTCGTTATCTGGAAATTGCCACTACCCAGACATGCCTTTGGCTCTATTATGTTGGATAACTGAGGGACTATTGTGCTGTAGTGGGTGGATAAGAAGCAGGGGTGTGGAGGAGGTTGAGAGACAGAAGAGAGAGTTATATGTAGAGAGGAAGAGAGAGGTGAATCGATTAGTAAGAGAGAGTATGAACAGAGTGGTTGAGGAATTTGAAAGGAATTTAAGTGTACAATGGATAAAAATGTTCTGGAAAGAGGTAAAGAGAGTTAGACAGGGTGGCAAAGAAGTAAATCTGGGAATGAAAGTTAAAAATGGTAGATTGGTAATGGAGAAAGGAGAAAAAGTGAGCAGATGGAGAGGACACTTTAAGCAATTATTGAACATGGAGATTGAAAGTAATGTGTGTATAAGTGGCTGGGGAATGGCTAGGAGAAGGGAGGTGAGAAAAAAGGAAGAAATCAGTAGGATGGAAGTATTGGAAGTAATGAAGAATGTCAAAATGAGGAAAGCCCAATTGATGGAGTGTGTGTGGTGAAATGCTGAGGCATGGGGGAGGGACAGTAGTGGAACGGATGTGGATGATGTGCAGATTGGCCTGGGAGGAAGGTACAGTCCCAGAGGATTGGAAGTCAGGTATAATTATTCCCCTGCACAAAGGAAAAGAGGAAAAATAAGTGTGTGGTAATCATAGGGGCATTTGTCTTCTTAGTGTAACAGGAAAAGTATATGGTAGGATACTTATTGACAGAGTTAGGGAAATAACAGAGGAATTAGTTGGAGAACAGAGGGGTGTTAGGAAGGGAAGAGGCTGTGTAGATCAGATAGTCATCTTAAGTCATTAGTGTAAAACTTTCTAAAGAAGGGAAAGAAGTTGTATGCAGCCTTCATGGATTTGGAGAAAGCATATGACAGGGTGGACAGACAAGGAATGTGGAAAGTATTAAGAATAAGTGGAGTAAATGGGAAGTTGTTGACTCCCTTGAAGAGTATGTATGAGGGGACTAAGGCTGTAGCGAGTGTGGACAATGAACTGAGTGAATGTTTCAATCTGAATGTTGGATTGAAACATGGTAATGTCCCCATGCTTGTTCAATCAGTATATTAATAAGGTTACAAAAGAGGTACAAGGTAGGGCGGTGGATGTAGGAGTGACCCTAATGAGAGAGGATAGCGTTTGGAAACTCCCTGTAGCTACTGCTGTTAAGTGAAGTTGAAGGGGAACTGCAAGGCTTGGTGAACGAGTTTGGGCAAGTGTGTAAGAAATGGAATTGAAAGGTGAATGTGGGGAAGAGTAAAGTTATGGTCTTTGAGAGAAATGAAGTCACTGAATGTACAATGAGGCTGAATAACCAGGCAATGGAAGATGTGTGTGCATTTAAGTACTTGGGTAGTGTGATGAGTAAGTGTGGAGGTTTAGAGGGTGAAGTGCTTGAAAGGGTACAACAGGGAAGAAAGGTTGCTGGTTCTTTGAAAGCAGAGATGAGGAACATGGAAGTGAGCATGGAAGTTTTAAAAAGTCACTGCATGACAGTATTGTGATACCAAACCAAACCTAAAATATGGAAGTAATGCTGGGACCTTGTTGGAAGGACACAATTCAAGGGTGAGAGCAGTGGAAATGACTTATCTGAGAGGAGGATGTGGAGTTACATGGAGAGACAGACTGACAAATGAGGATGTGAGGGAGCATTGTAGTGTGGATGTGGATGCAATAGAAAGCATTAGGAGAAATATGCTGAGGTGGTTTGGCAACATGAAGAGGATGGAGTGTGAAAGAATAACGAAGAAAGTGTATGTGAGTGAAGTGGAGGGGAGTAGAAGGAAGGGGAGGCCTAGAATAAAATGGAAGGATGGAGTGGAGTGGTATATGAGAGAGCGGTGTGTGGGCTGTGAGCAGGGCAGTGAAATGGCACTGGACAGGGTGACGTGGAGGCTATTTGTTTGTGGCCACCCCTTACGGGACTGAGGCATCTGGCAATAGATAAACAGAAGAAACACTGACTAATAAAACTTCAAATTATTAGTACTGTAACAGATCCTGGATAACTGGAAATCTAATACTGTAATACACTCAAAACTTTTTTTTACACTTTGGTATAAATGGTTTATTCTGATACAGCCATCATATACAGTTATCATTCTAATATCCAAATGCCCAATATTCGGACACCCCAATGTCCGGACACCGTGGGCAGTTCGGAACACCCTCCCCCCCCAAAAAAAAATCAGAAAAAAATCAGATATTTTTTTTACCCATGAGTTTGAATTTGGCGCGTAGCACCAAACAGCTGTGTTTACACACGCTTCTCCTGCTCCCCAGGCCCCAGGCTCCCCTTCCCCTCCCCAGTTCCCTCTCAACTACCATCATGAGTAAATGATTGTCGGGATGGCTGGCACTTGTGCTCGTTTTTGTTTAAGCAATTATAATTCACAGTGCTAAGGATTAAGTGCAGCACAACACTGGATTACTGTATGTTCTTCAAGAGCATTTTCACCACTGTTAGAGCCTTAGAGGTGGGGTAATCTTCGTAACAACCACCACAGACATGTTGTGAGTAGACTACACTGTCAACTGCCAAATATTTTCCATGCTCACCTCTAAATCCTCATTCTCTGGTTACATTTTATTTATTTCATGCTTTGTGTGCCATATTTGAGTGCACAGGCTATGAAAAAGGTGATTTTCACAGTGATTTTCATGTCTGTTACCTACTTCACTATACTGTCAACTGGTGAACATATTTGCCATACTCACCTCTAAATCATCATTATCTAGATAAGTTTCATTTATTTCATGTTTTGTGTCCATTATATATGTGAATAGGGTCTTAAATAGGTGTTATGCATGTCTGGTAGGGAGGTATGTACAGTAGGTGGTTTTCAGAGTCAGGTTTGGACAGGGTCCATAAGTACCGATGCAGGAGCTTCAGGACCAATATCTGGCCGGAACCAATTACCGGACATGCCATTGGCTGTATTACATCGGATATTGAAGGAATTGCTGCATTTAAGACACTCTCTTTAATACTGTATATAATATAAATGGAATCTTAATTTAAAAGGATTATGGATATTTATCACAGTACTGTTTCTACTTTCAATTAAATGAGTCTTCCTTTCTTTTACATTCCCACTTCCTTATCCCTTTACCTGAGGTTCCTCTAGATCTGGTTCCCCGTCTTCAGTTGTAACAAGACTGAGAACAACCGCATTATGGTATGTTTGGCCACCCCATCGTTCAGTGAAAGGTGAGCGGCAGTGTGAACCAACCAGCTTCTCAAGTTCTTCTTTAGTGTACTTTGAGTCAGAGGTACCCTCATTTATTTTCTCTTGAGCTGATGTAACCGATTCCTCCTGCTCATCTGATAATGCTGCAATCTCAGACTATAGGAGAAATATGGAAGATACATGTGATTTTGCATAACTATTTATTATATTTATATACAGTATATATACATATTTATAGATAGGTAGACAGATATAGATATATATAAAAATAATATCTATCTATAAATATATATATATATACAGTACATAAAGCTGTGAAAATGAAATGCTGAGCAAAATTATAATCTATAATTAAATGTTGTGGTAGGTGGGGGCACTCACCATCCACTCACTCAATGTAGTACTGCTCTCAGGTGAGCTCTCAGGTGATTGCCCTTTTCTCTCTACCTTCCTTCTATCCACTTCTGTCTTTCTTTCCCTCATTCTTTCCTCTTCCTTCTGTTTGTGGGTGGCTCTACACTGAGTGACAAGCCAAATGGTTTCCTGGTGTACAGGAAACCATTTACTATGCTGGGTGGTACCCATATAACCATATTATAAAGCCTGGTGGTTTAGCGGGTAAAGGCGCTCCAATCAGATTGAGCCAGTGCAAGTTTATATCCTAGGGGAGGTTGGGGTTTATTGCTCATGTAATGCCACTCAGGGATAAGTGAGGCTGGTCACTCTCATCTTAATGTCAGGACCATCTTGCCTAGCCCCCAGGCTCCTACACTCCTCATGGAGCAACAAAGGATTAGATGATGATGATGGTAACTAAATGTTTACATAGCCATAAGATCTACTCCAACTGCTCCCCAAAAAAGGGCATTCCTTACAACCACTACCAGCCTTCACTTGCTCCTGGCACCATAGGTAAATGAATACTTGTGCTGTATATGTTCCTCTATCTTGTAAGAGATTAGTTTATTACCTCCACCAAGAAGACTATGGTCTTGGCTTGTTGGTCTATCTGTCTTTTAACAACATATGAAAAAAACTATTGGATTGAAATGCACTAAATTTTGAATAATGACTGGAGTGCATCAAAGAAACAAACTGTTAAATTCTTGGTGAAAAATGTCAAAGGTCACAGTCACAAGGGGGGGCAGGAAGGGGATGATACTGTCAGCAATAATACTGCAATCATCAATTATACTAAGTGTGTTCAAATCTTTGCAAGCACCAACATAGATTCTCAAGCACAATGGTACTCTGACAGAGGATAAAGCTACTGTATTATATATCATCATAATGCAAACTTCAAGCTTACCTGAAATAAAGCAAACTCATTGTCAATATTCTTGTCTCCAATGTCAGTATTGTTTGAAGATGAAGAATTACTGTCTATATTTTGCACCTCATTTTCTTCTATACTGTGTGTTTTCTGCTCTGCATTATTTGAAGACTGTTGATTTAGCTGCTGTAAGGTTAGGTCCAATAACTGCAGTAAATTTGCTTGAAGTTCTTGTAACTGAGACTTCTCATCATCTCCAGCAGCAGCAGCAAGAGCACTTTCTATCTGCTGTAACTACAGAATAAGAATACAGTACTTATTCAATTCTTTACAAGTACAGCAGACCCTCGATATATTGAACAAAAAGGTTGCAGACCCTTGACATTAAAGCCAACAATTTGTTAAAGCTGAACACCATGCTGTTTGGTAATTTTCCAAGTGTTGTGGCTTTTACCGAACATATATCATTAAATACAGAGTGTCGTTTAGCCATACAGTTGTACGCAATAACATACAGCTCAGTCTAAATGGCTCTTTTCTCAATAAATGCTCTTTTTATGGCTCTTCTCATGATGCTGATCACCCAGAGACTGATGTGGCATTCTGCGGTGTGTGTGTGTGTGTGTGTGTATTTACCTAATTGTATTTACCTAATTGTGATATACAGGAAATGAGCTACGCTCGTGGGGTCCCGTCTCTGTTTCTCAATAAGTCAAATTTAGCTTTAAACTCGTTTAAGTTTTTAGACTGGACGATCTCTTTGTCCAGTCTATTCCACAGGTCTATGCATCTATACGGAAAACTATATTTCTTGATGTCCTTCAAGCAGCGCGGCTTCTTCAGTTTCAGTCCATGTCCTCTTGTTGCTCTCTTATCCCATAAAAACAGATCTTCTCTATCAATTTTATCTACTCCCATCATGGTCCTGAACACTGCAATCATGTCACCCCTCTCTCTCCTTTCCTCTAAGGATGGCAAATCCAGCCTTTCTAGCCTCTCACTATATGACAGATCTGCCAAACTGGGGACCATCTTGGTTGCTGTTCTTTGTATTCTCTCAATCTTGTTTATATCTTTCTTTTTGTGTGGGGACCACACTACTGCCGCATATTCTAACCTGGGGCGGATCATGGCCACTATCAGTTTTTTCATCATCTCTTCATTCATGTAATGAAATGCCACTCTTATGTTGGTCAAGAGTTTATATGTCTCTCTAACTATCTTGTTGATGTGTTTTTCAGGTGACAAACTATCCTGGACCAGCACTCCTAAATCTTTCTCTTCTCTCGCTTTTGTGATTGGTTCATTACCCATCATATAATTCAGTAATGGTCTCTTGGTGCTTTTACCCATTTCCAATATTTTACATTCTTTTGCGTTGAATTTCATTTCCCACATCCGGCTCCAGTCATGTATCCTATCCAGATCCTCCTACAGCATTTTACAGTCCCCTTCAACCTCTACCTTCCTCAAGATCTTGGCATCATCAGCAAACAGACTTGCATAACTGTTCACTCCATCTACTATATCATTTATGTAAATCAGGAGCATTACTGGTGCCAACACCAAGCCCTGTGGGACACCACTTGTTACTTCTCTCCATCCAGACATCCTGTCCTTTATTACTGTCCTCATTTGTCTGTCTCTCAAAAAGTCTTTCATCCATTCCAGGAGGTTACCCTTCAGTCCTCCTATATGCTCTAATTTCCACATTAGTCTCTTATGGGGTACCTTGTCAAAGGCCTTCTCCAAATCTAAATATTCACAATCCACCCAACCGTCTCTCTCCTGCAGCACATCATTTGCTCTTGAGTAAAAGCTTAACAAGTTGGAAACACATGACCTTCCACTTCTAAATCCAAATTGACTTTCAGTCAAAATATTCATCTCTTCCAGATATTTTATCCACCTATCTTTCAGAACCTTCTCGCACAATTTTGCAACCATGCTGGTTAGGGACACTGGTCTATAGTTCAGGGGTTCTTCCTTGTTTCCTCCCTTGTAAATTGGTACCACAATTGTTCTCTTCCATTCCCGAGGCACTTTCCCTTCTTCCAGCGAACACACAACCAAACTGTGAATCTTATCTGCCAGTTGGTCTCTGCATTCCTTCAGTACCCAATTTGAAATTCCATCTGGTCCTGGGGCTTTCCTTACATCTTGAGTTTCCAGTAATTTGTACACTTCCTGCACTTCCACTTTTATATCTTTTATCACCACATTCCTAGTCACTCCCTCCCCCTCCACAAACTCCCCTTCATTAGTAAAAACTGATTGGAAACGTTTGTTCATTATTTCAGCTTGCATTGCCGCATCATTATAGACCTCTCCTTCTACTTGCAGTTTGGTGATTCCTTTCTTTTGTTTCAATTTGCCATTAGCAAATCTATAAAACAATTTGGGTTCATCCTTACATTTGTCGATTATACCTTTTTCAAAGTTCCTTTCTTCCTCTCTACGAATTCTTGTATATTCATTTCTAGTTCTTTTATATTCTTCCTTTGTTCTGTTATTACCTCTCTTTCTCCATTTGCTCCATGCCATGTCCCTCTCTTTTTTTGCTATAATACACCTTCTATTAAACCACTCCTTTTTCCTGTATTCTTTCCCACTTACTCTTGGAACATATTTATCCACTCCTGAATTATAGAGGTCTAGAAAGATATCCCACTTCCTCTGAATCTCTCTTGTTTCTCTGAATTTTCTCCAATCTGCATTTTCAAAAAATTTACTCAATTCCGTAAAGTTTGCTTTCCCAAAGTTGTATCTTCCCTGCCTATGGAGCTCATCTCTTGGCACCACGTTCCCTATTATCATCTGGAACTCAATGACCACGTGATCACTTTTTCCTATAGGACACAGATATTTCAAGGATTCAATTACATCAGGTTCTTTGGTTAGCAGTAAATCTAATCTTGCTGGGGTGTCATCACCTCGGAATCTTGTCTCTTCTTTGACCCACTGTGTCATTACATTATTCATCACAATGTTTAACAATATAGTGCCCCACGAATCTTCGCCGCCTCCTGAGTGTGTGTGTGTGTGTGTGTGTGTGTAGGGATGCCATGCTGGTCAGTGTTTCCCGCACTTCCATTCTTTCACTGAACAAAATTTGTTAAATGAACATAACATTCAGCCAGCTCAAGGTAGTCATTAAAATAAAAATTCGTTAAAAGAGGGTTCGGTATATCGTGGCTTCACTGTACGATACTGTATTAAGGTTTTCTTTGGTGACTTAAATGAATACATAAATACTGACTGAGTATTATTGCAGCAACAAAATACTGTTCTGTATCAGGTTACAAGCATTATATTACCACTGTTAAGGAAATAATTTGATACAACCCTATGAATATTCTAAAGGTAAAACAAAACAATGTGCAATCTTACCTGAACTTGATAAACTTCTACTGATGCTAAGAGCTCTTCTGTTGTCATGACTGCATCAAGTTACGTGCACTGCATTTATAAAAAGTTTATTAATGGTACACCCTGTATGTGTGGCCTTGATGAAGCTCATAGAGAAGCAAAGTCTGGAAAAATCAGATACTTCTCAATTCCAGCCTTCAAAAGATAGTACAACAATTTTATTCTTATAACAGCAACACTCACTATCATTCCTGGCAATAATATTAGGCTCCTTGTGCAAAACTTCACATATGAGGGGGTAACATACTAACATTATTGGAAAAGCAATGGAAATGAGCCAAGGGGTATGGAGCTAAAAGGAGTTCGACATGTGAAGCATCATGTTCCTGAGGATCAAAAAACTAACATGTGTCAAAAGCCACACCAACCAGAAATAAGTCATATCTAGGCTCCAAGATAAAATACATATCACAAGGTGATTACTGTTTTTTACTGAAAATTTGAAGAGGAAGAAATTCGGGCTGTCCGAGTTTGCAAATCATAACCCAAAACACCAAGTGAACACTTTCATGGCTGAAGAATCTGTCACAGGTTACCAGATATGATCGAAGATATAATTTACACAAGACTACTGGCAACAGATCTCCAATATCATTAGATAACCCTTGTTTTACACTAGTGTTAGGGAAGACAGCCATAACAAATATCTGTGAACAATGAAAATCCATTTAAAACAGCCCCCACAGCCATAACTTAACTATGGAATTGTCCAAAAACCCTTTGTAGTTCTCCAACATACCTTAAGCTAGTGTATTTTGTGATGTTTTATTCATCTGCACACAGATGAAACTGACAAAGTCAAAACCAAGAAAAATGAAAGATGATTCAGTCATCTTATTACTGTGAATATCTGATTTTTTTTTTTTTTACCCCTCATCTGAACTCTTCGCCATGCTGTGGCTGGAAAGAAGTTAGTGTACAGTAATCTCCCTAATATCCGGACACCCCATTGTCCAGACATTTTGGGCCTGGGTCTTCGGAACCCAAAAATGCCCCCAAAACGCAAAAAACATGAAAAAATCCGATTATTTAAACCCATAAATTTGAACTTGGCATGCAGCACCGAACAGCTGTGTTTACCCACGCTTCTCCTGCTCCCTAGACTCCCTTTCCCCTCCCCAGTTCCCTCTCAACTACCATCATGAGTAAACGATCGTCAGGATGGCTGGCACTCGTGCTCGTTTTTGTTTAAACAATTATAATTCACAGTGCTAAGGATTAAGTGCAGCACAACACTGGATTACTGTGCATGCTTCAAGAGCATTTTCACCACTGTCAGAGCCTTAGAGGTGGGGTAATCTTCGTAACAAACACCATGGACGTATTGTAAGTAGGCTACACTGTCAACTGCTAAATATTTTCCATACTCACCTCTAATTCCTCATTTTCTGGATCCATTTCATATATTTCATGCTTAGTGTCCCATATTGAGTGAATAGGGTCTCAAAAAGGTGCTGTTCACGTCTGGTAGGGAGTAACAGTACCCTGTCAACTGCTAAATATTTTCCATATTCACTTCTAATTCCTCATTCTCTGCTTCCTTTTATTTTATGCTTTCTGTCCCTTATTTGTGTGAACAGAGTCTTAAATAGGTCCTATGCATGTCTGGTAGGGAGCTATGTAGGTGGTTTTCTGAGTTAGGGTCCATAAGTGCCAGTTCAGGAGGCAGGGGCCCAGTAACCAGACAGACCCAGCTTCCGGACATGGCCTTGGCTGTATTACATCGGATATTGGAGAGATTACTGTATCAGGTATGGGTTCCGTACTGGGATTTTACTTTCTCCTCCTTGGCTATTATTATTTTATCCAACTGTACCTTAACAGCGTTAAATAAAATTTTTTGGTAAATTTTTATCTTTACAAGAAACTCATGCTGGGAAAAACCAGATCCGATTATATTATTCCATCTATAAGTCTATGCACATTTTCCTCTATAAATATCAAATGGAAAGCAACCATTTTCAAAATATTACTTAAAATAACATCTTTACACAGGGTCAGTATGGCAACCTCCATTTTTGACTGGAAAGAATAAAGAATTTGGGCAAACTGCATGAAAGCTCTCATTAACAAATGATGACAATTTTACACCAGCGATTATCTTTTATAACTGTAACTCATTTATAACAATCAAATTCTGTTGAATTTACATTTATGTTAAGAGCACCAACTCAGGTTTCTTGGAGTTGGCAGTGGTGTCCTACAGACAGCAAAGGGTCAATCTGGACCCAAAACTCATTCATCCCCAAATCATTCCAGTTCCTTTGGTTAGATCAAATTAGCTTAGATTAGGTTGAACTAGGTTAGGTTAAGTCACCAGTAGGTTAAGATGAATTAGGTTGGATTATGTCATACAGTATGGGTTAGGTCTGTAGGAACAAATAAATGGTAAAAGATTGACTAAAGAGCTGATTCAACCTGTAAATTTGGCATGGCAAGTGGCCACGTGTCATGATTTTTGGGTAAAACTGATGAGGTTGCATAGCTAATATCTTCAAAAGTATATATGCCCCCTCTACTGCCCAGATCAAAGCCAAACTCTCCCATACTCTATCTCATTCTTTTCTCCCCACAAAGCTCCCTTGAAGTGTAGAGCTGCTTCTCTTCATTATCACATCTAATAATGATGAAATCCTTGCCCTGATGCTAGTTCTCCTAATTATAATCATAGCAGATTCAACCAGCCATTTTTATCATTATTTATTGATGTGCTTCTCATGCTTTGGTTGGAGAGCTGTTCATGCTGGGACACTTGTTTGTCCAGAGGCTCATGAACTCTGGGTGCAGTGGCCCTACCAAGTGACTGAACCAAGTGAGCAAAAGCTGATTCAGACTCAAAACCCAGCTGTCCCCAAATCATACTGGTTAGTTGGGCTAGGTTAAATTAGGTTAGGTTGGTAGGAGTGAAACACTTTGTGATGGACTGACCATGGAGCCAAATCAACTTCAAAGCTCAACATGGCTTGCCATCAATTGCCACAGTTTGCAAGCTAAACTGATGAAGCTGTATAACTGGCATCTTCAAAATTACAACTGCATCTATCTAAACCCAATGCTACAATAACTACCTTATAGGTTAATGAGAAACAACACAAGGTTTGAGGGCAGGGGAATGTCTTCTTTCTTTGCTATCCTTATCTCATTCTATCTTCTTTTGTTCAAATTAATGTGAAATAAACACAAATGTAAATTCTATTTCAAAAGAAACTCTAGCAACTTCAGTATGCCTGCCTCATAAATTTGTATTACCTTTCTACATAATTCTTGTTGCTGATAAGCTACATTATTCAATGAACGTGTTTTTAAAAATATTCCAGCAGTTCCACTGAGCTCAACCCCTTAAATTTGTGACTTCCACAATAACACTGCCACTGACAGGCAACTTTATTCAACTTAGAAAGGCCTCCTTAAAGGGTTCGTTAAAATAAGGCTATACCTGATCCCTCCAGTTCGAGAACTGTCAACTCTGGTTGAAATAATAGTCGTAAAAGGAGATTAGTGGGTCGAGTACGTCTTTGGACTGAAGAGACTCCTAGTGTACTATGACGTTAAGGACGTAAGGGCAGTGCTGATCCGAATAAAAACCTTAACTTTCAATGGAGGATACAAAAATAAAAAAATGAAAAACTTACCAAGTTCTGCCTGTATTAAAAAATAAAAATAAAAATAAAAACCTGCCAGTGTTATTATTTGTTGTCCCTGCAGCAGGATTGCCAACCATACCTTGCTAGAATCATCCTTGTCGCTAAACTTTCCAGAGTCGCTAGCTTTAGTGGTTACTCCTTGGGACTTGGGAAAATGCATCAGAGGTAGAAAGTAGAAATCAGGATAAATTTATATCACATTCGTAATTACTGTGTGATTCTTGAATCATAAGGGCATGGATGACTGGCTGTGCTGTGGAGCCAGCTGGCCGAGAGTAAATCAGGGTGAAGGCCTGTTAGTGCTTTAAATCGTGATAACAGGAGCGGAGATGGATTGTGGGCAAGTTTGATGGCAAGGGTAGCCACACGAGTTTTGATGCAGAGGTCGAGGCTTATGAGGTCACACTCGAGGCGGAGGTTGACAAGCCTTGTCCACCTTGGGCAGCCACACATGATTCTCATGGCTTCGTTCTGTATGACCTCTAGCTTCTGGGATTGTACTGCAACGATGGCTGAGTGAACAGGGGCGGAGTAGTCGACGACTGATCTGATGGTTTGGATGTAAAAGAGGCGGAGGACTTTAAAGGCGGCTCCTCCCCCTTTACCCGCTAGAGCTCTGAGTGCTGAGATCAGGGTTTTGATCTTATCTCTCAGGCGTGCGACTTCAGGTCTGAAGGTGAGGTGGGAATCAGTGATCGCGCCCAGGTATTTGTGAACAGTTACGCACGCAATGGGCGTTTGCCCAAGGCTTAGTTTATCGATAGGAGGTCTGATGCCGATAGGGAGAGCCTTTACTTTTAAGACGTTAATTTTAAGGCCGAGTTCTTGGCAAGCTAAGTATAGTTTAGAGAGGGCTTTCTGGGTTTGTGAATGATAAGGGCCGCTATGGATGGCGAGGGGCTAGATCGTCGGCATAACACAGTTGTCTGATCCTGGGTCCTAAGTCGATATGTAAGAGGCACTCCACAAGGATACTGAACAGGGTTGGACTGAGAATACTGCCTTGTGGAGAGCCATTTCGGTGTTTTTTGGGGGAGGAAGTGAATCCCTGGAGGCGGACAGCAGCTTCACGATCTTAGAAGAAGTCCTCGAGCCAGCAGAGGAGGCGACCCCTCACACCCGTGCGTGCCAGGGTTGCAAGGATAACCTCTGGGCATTCTAGCTCGAAGGCCTTCTCGAGATCTATGAAGACGGCTTTGCCTCCACGGAATTCAGACAGGAAGGAGCTGAGGCTTTCTGAGGCACCTTTGCCCTCAGTGTAGGCGAAGATGTGGCTGTGTGGGGGTGGAAGTGACCAAGTCATACGGTGGAGAACCATCCTCTCAGAAGTTCTGCCGAGACAACTTAGAAGGGAGATAGGACGGGGGTTGTTAGGGTCGTTTTGTTTAGGGATGGGATGTATCACAGAACGCTTCCACTGCGAGGGTACACTGCCGAGGTCCAGGAGTGGTTGAGGAGGTGAAGGAAGGCCTTCTCAGCCACTGGACCCGCATGTGAAAGCATGCTGTAAGTAATCCCGTCTGAACCTGGAGCGGTGTTGATATTAGTTTTGTAGGAGTGTGTTAGCTCGTGTAGGGTGAAAGGGCAGTCTGTCTCGGCTGGGGTGTTTTTACTAGTGTGGATCAGGTGTGTTCTGTGTTGGTGTAGCTCTTCTTGTTTGCATCTGGTGGAGAGTGGGAGTTTTTTTTTGGGAGGTTCTAAGGGCAAAGGCCTTAGCCATGTCCTCAGCTTTTCCACGAGGGTCGGGGTGAGTCGGGGGGCGGGCAATGAGAGGGCTAGAGACCGCCTTCAGTTTCCTCCAAATAGACCCGAGATTGGTGTGGGCCCCTGCGAATGGCAACACTCCAGCCATTTCTGCTCTTTTATGCTGTTTTTCTCTACTATAGAGTGTGCCTGATAACACTCTGGAGATATCGTAGTGCATCAGGAGTGGGGTTGGAGCGGTAGATCTTTTAGCCCTGTTTAGATGGTGATCGAGTTGTTTAACTCTAGGGCTATAATACCAGTGGTCTTCGTGGTAGTATTTGATGGGGACTGCTGTGTCTGCCGCGGCCTGGAAAGCCTCAGTGATTTGGTTGGCGTGGCTATGAAGGTCAGTGAAGGGGTCTAGGGTAAGGAGGTGGTCCAGGGTGTCTGCAATTAAGCCCTAGTTTGCCCGTTTCGTGTTCTATCGTGGGGGGGGGGGGGGTGAGGGGTTTCGGGAGAGGAGTGATTCCTAGGAAGCAAATGATGGCGTCATGATCTGACTTTAGGTGGGGTGGATCTCCCAAGTGGATAGAGGAGCCATGATGGAGGAAACAAGGGAGAGATCCAGCCTACCTCCCTGTAAGTGTGTAGGAGTGTTGGTGTTATTGAGGAGGGATATGATCGGGGTTTCTTCCAGAACTAGAGCTATGTGGCGTCCTGTTGAACTGGCTGAACTGCAGGATCCAAGGCATATATGGTGGGCATTCATGTCCCCCCCTACGAATATTTCCTCTGATTGAGAGAGGGAGAAAAGCTCCCCCAGGTACAGGTCGGCTGTTGGCGAATGATAGACTTTGAAAATTTTGAGGTTTTCGTCCGCCAAGGTAAGTTTTACTCCCTGAATTTCGGCCCTGGATCCGCAGTCTGAGAGGGGGTCAATGTCTGTTGCAGGGATGTGATTTTTAATGAGGATGGCACAGCCTCGGGGACCGCCGCGGGCACAGGGAAGAAGGAAGGGGGTGAAACCCCGCAACCGCAGTGGTTGGCGCTTATTTAGAAGTGTTTCCTGCAGGAGGAAGACATCGATGTTGTCTTAGTGGGCAGCTTCCTTGAGCAGGGAACGTTTTGCAGAGGCACCATGGAGGTTCCACTGCAGTATGCGGAGAGAGGTGGAAGGAGAGGTGATTTGATGTGAGGCAGAAGGGTGGCTTGTGGTGCTGGTGGGGTGGATGTGGGGAGTAGTGATCTGGATCGAGGTCTCCCTCTCTCCCCGGAGGCTGAGTGGTGTCGCAGGTGGGGGGCTCCTGCATGTCTGTTCAGGTGTTCTTGAGGCCCGTCATTGGAGACAGAGTGGCTTCTGCTTCTGGGGTCCTGTGACGTATGTGTTACACGGGATCGTGAGTTTTGGCGGCGGCGGCGGCATGGTTGATGGGCGGTGGCTGTGCTGGATGGAGGTGCTGGGGGTTGGAGTGGCACCTGTGGTGTGTGGGCGGCTGGGGGCAGGTCTTCTGGTTGCTTGATCCATTGTTGTATTGCTAGGTGAGTTACCTGGAGGAGGGGCTTGGGGTCGATTTGTTATCCCAAGATCCTTCTGAGTTCCTTTGCTATTGTAGTGCATAGATGGCGGCCTAGGGATCGGAAGTCCTCTATGCTGATGGTGGCATGGCCTGGGGGAGGAGTAGTGTCTGGTGAGGTTTGGGCACAGGACTCTGAGTTGGCCTGTGTGCTTGCGTCGGCGTGTTGTGGGTTGGGGAAGGAGGGTTAGCGAGGTGGCTGTGGGGTTGAAGTGCGTGGTTGGCGTGATGGATCTCCCCGGGGGTGGAGAACCACCGGGGGAGATGGGGTGGGGGTACGAAGGGGGGGAAACTCGGTGGGCTGTGGAGGAGGGGAAGGAAGGACATGGGTCGGGAGGTGTAGGGGGACACCCCCCAAGCGCAGGAGGTTGGAGGGGCTAGGGGTGCAGGAAGGTGATCTTGGACCCAAAGCGTCTCCCTCTCTATCCCCAACTGCATACATTCCTTTCTGGCAGGGCAAGCCTTGTTCCAGGCGTGGTGCTTCCCGCTGCAGTTCAGACAATGTGCAGCGACCGGCTGCTGGGCCTTGAATTTGTTTAGGCAGTCCTGGGTGGCATGGCGGCCGCTGCACATGGCACAAACCGGGCGGCGGGAGCACTGTGACTGGTGGTGTCCGTATTGCTGGCAATTGAAGCAGCAAAGGGACTCTGGGATATAGAGGCGTAGGTGGTATGAGCCCCATCTTCCTAGATCGAGAGGTGGAGGGACAGGTCCCCTGATAGTGACAATAACTTGCCTGGTGTCCTGTCCCTGTACATTGCATCGCTGGGCAGTTTCGACTGAGTCGTCATCTAGGTCTGCCGCCATGGGAAAATTTGTGAGATATTTGTTATGGACGAATTTGTGCAGGGTGAGGTTAGGGTCCCGTCGCTGAATGTTAATGGATTTTCAGGCAACAGCGTCAAGAGTGAGGAGAATGTCGTGAGAGGCGTCATCAAGGGGAACGATGGCGGTGTCCTGATTTCTGAGCTGAACCTTCTTGAACTTCAGGGAAGGGTGTGCTGCAGCAGTGGCGTTGGTGATGTCATATGTGGATGAAAAGTTCTCACTGGGAGTGATGATGAAGGCAGGGTACTGGTGAGGAAGCTGAGGAGTGGCAGGAGGGGGCGGCATCAGCAGGTGGGTGGAGGCCCGGGGGTGGGGGTGTGTGGGTGGTGAGGTGTGGTTATGGAGCTCAGAGGATGAGGAAGTGGGGGACCCGGAGGGGCCGGTGGTCTTGGCAGCAGATCCAGCAGATCGTCGTTTCTTTTGCACCAGGGTGAAGCCATCGGCATCGTCAGTGGGTTGGGCGGGTTCTAAGGCGGTGGTCTCGGAGGCCCTGGGGGTGTGGCTTGAGCCTGGCCCTGGTTTAGAGGTCATGGCAGAAACAGAGTTGCGGTCTACTTTTTCAGTCTAGGTCAGTATCCATAGCCGGGGTAGAGTCGACAAAATCGTCTGGATCATAGTCTGGACCAGTGAGACGGGGTTTCTTGGCAAAGCATGTCTTAGCTGAAGTCGTCAGTGCAGGGCTGGGTAGCGGCTCCATGCTACAGACAGACGGACATGCAGACACAGAGCTTGAAAAATTAAAGAAGTAAAGCAAAATAAAATAAATCGGGATAGGATAAAAAGGGATAGCTGAAGGAAAAGGAGAGCTGAAGAAATATGAATAGACAGAGAGAGAGAGAGAGAGAGAGAGAGAGAGAGAGAGAGAGAGAGAGAGCAAGCTCTCAGGCGGTTTCCTACAGTGACGGGGGCCTAACTCCCCACCCTCTAGAGGGCATCGAAAGAGACCCCGTCACTGCCCCATGAGGGACTTACCTAACCTAGCCCTATCAGCGCCAACCCTTGCCGCCTCCCATAACCAGGCCTCTAAGGACCCCCCTCATGGAGATACCCTAACAGTATTCCTTCAGGGTTCGGCGTCGTACTACGGCAGGGACTCTAAGGAGGCAGCCGGAGAGTAGCTGAAAAGGAAAAGAAAAAAAGAACTGAAAAGGAAAAACAGAGGAGAAACGATAAGAGCCAAGACAGACTCAAAGAAGCTCTGTGAGACGAGAATGAGGTGGCTGGGAAAGTCTATGGAGACTGCAATCCACGTTTCACTATGGCGGACGAGATGTTCCGGGTAGAGAAGCTGGGCTGCGTGTGAGAGAGAGAGAGAGGGAGTTCGTATTCCACTTTGTAGTTTCATATTTAAGCGTAAGGCCCTAAATCTGACAAATCCCTTGCGGTTTATTTCCATAGCCAAAAGTCGTTTTCTCGTCAGCTTTGTCACTCTCGCTGCCACCTTCCTTAGCGATGTATGTTGCTTATTTTACCTGAATATTCTCTTATGACTAATCAATTGAGAGCGTGTATTAATCTATAGTAGTGTTACAGGTTGACATATGAGTGCTTTTGCCTTAACTTGGCCAGGATTTTGATCCCTTTTGCAGCTAATTTCAAGTATGTGGCAGAACAAAACAGTACTGTGGGTTTAGATACTTTCCATAGTACTTCCTCGTGACTAGCATATTCTAGTTTCTCTCGTTACAACTCAGTACTGAAGGAGATTAATTTTGGGCAAAGTGGAAGTTAAAAAGAGTTACGATAAGGGAGAAATACTAGGGAGCTTCCTTAATAGAGGACCCAAATATGGTTAATTTCAGTACCTTCACGTTTTGATAATAATTTTACCCATTAGTGGAGTTAATGAGATTACACTCGTTTCAGGTACACTAGATAAAAAAAAATAATAAAGTCCAGATGTCCGATGATATCCTAAATAATTAATATAGCTTTTTTTGAGATATCTTTTGAAAATGCATATACTAATATTACACGATATATCAAGCTGTCATTTTTAATAAACCAATCGTATCAACGTGGGGAAAAGTGATCTGGGAATTTGCGGTACTTCGTCTGTTGTCAGTGTTGCGAGGGAAGTGTGCACAAATCTCTCTCTCTCTAATCCTGTTTCCAGGCATATCCCTTTTATCGTAACTTGGCATAATATTGCCGTCTCTCCATCGTGAATGCTGAGATGTAACAGTAGAGTAGCACTAGAATATGATGCTAGTCACGAAGTGTTATGGAAAGCATGTGATGTATTGCATTCTTTTTCTGCCAGAGCTACATGAAATAAGATGCAAAAGGAAGCTTTGGAAAGGATGTAGAGCTGTAGCACTTTGTCTGCCACTGAGCTACGTGAAATACACTGCAAAATGGAAGCTATAGAAAGGATGAAGAGCTGTAGCCTATTTTCTACCACTGAGCTGTGTGAAACAAGCTGCAAAAGGAAGCTACGGAAAGGATGTAAAGCTATAAAAAAAAATTCTACCACTGAGCTACGTGAAATAAGCTGCAAAAAGAAACCTATGGAAAAGATGTAGAAGTGTAGAGTTCTTTTCTACCTTTTCTGCCAGAGTTACGAGAAATTAATTGGAACAGGAAGCTATGAAAAGGAAGTACAGCTGTAGCATTCTTTTTGTGCGATTGAGCTATGAGAAGATGCAAAAAGGAAGCTGTGGAAAAAATATAGAGGTGTAGCATTTTTTCTGCCACTGAGGTACGAGAAATAAGCTGCGAAAGGAAGCAGTGAAAAGGTTGTAGAGCCGTAACATTTTCTGCAACTGATCCACGTGAAATAAGATGCAAAAGGACGATAAATTTCGCCAGAAGTTGGTGTAAAGCTATGGATTCTCGTCTGTAGCCTTAGGAGTTGCCGAAGGTAATGTTGGTTGGAAGAAACGCAGGTGCTTGAATTCTTTATGTCCTCTAAAGTTTCGGGCTCTGTTAAACAAAACCCATCACCAGTGTAGCCCGGAACGTTAAGAAAAAACAAAAATCAGGCTCCAACTTCGCTCTCTCCCACCCAATATTTCCAGTTGGTGCAATGGGTAATCACTCTGTCATATCGGTGCACATGAAGGCGTCATCTCTCTAGCACCTCGAATTAAAATAAGGCAAAAAGTCTCCAGCTTTTCAAAATTTGTTGATGTCAAGATCTGTCAAAACCTCGAGAACATACAGTATAAGTGTATGCTTTTTCTGTTTCATCATTACTCTTTTGGAGGCACTACGAAAAAAAAAAAAACGTTTTTGACAATCATGGAGAGAGAGAGAGAGAGAGAGAGAGAACAGGGATGGAAATTCTCGGACTCGAGGTTATCGTACGGCACGGCCAAAATTATAGTATTCTTGCTAAGATTATCTTACACCATATATTTTATAAAAATTATGCACAGTTCTGCCATTTAGTGCTTAAATACCATTATTATAATTTTCTTCCACATAGTGCAAAAAAAAAAGAGATGAATTACCTTAGCTCAATACCATATGATTTCTTGGCTGATATATGGAAGAATGCTGCCTGACCCTGTGGTTGATTAACGTGCGCTATTTTTGAGTTGAGGATTCAGCAATGGCTGTAGCCAATGAAAACTCCATAAATTTTCTTATGATGGTATTTTCATTCTTATTGGTCTAGCGTCAGCAAAAGCTGACTATCAAAAGAGCTAACACGTCACTTATGAGGTCACGACCCTGCCTCATGACCTCAGTTTTCTGTTTCTTTACGGTAAGGTGACCCTAACCAACGAGAAGCTACCTTTATGCTGGTTTACATCCTTAATTCATTCCTATTGGCTCTCTGTCCGGCAAAGCTAGACTGTTCGACAGAGCTTAATCCCCCGACCCCTCTCAAGGTCTCACCATCCCTGAGTCCTCCTCTCCCTCCTCCCCTGACCACCAGCATCTCTCTCCTTCCAAGCAAAGGCATATCCCCCCACCCCATCGACCTCTTTCCCTCCCGTGTCCACCTTTCTCTCCTCTAGTCCTCTCCCCCCACCTTCTTTTTTACCTCCTTGGCAGTAAAGCTTATAACGACTCGTCCTCGGGCTCGGGCCCAAGCCCAGGCCACTCAAGCACGGCTCAAACACTTGTATTTCAAAATTAATGTTTTTTTTTTTTTAAATAAAATAAGGAATTATAGTACTTTCACATGTTATTATAGTACATCATACACAGCACTAGATTTATAGTACAAATACGATAATTATCGTACAATTTCCATCCCTTTCAGAGGGCGTTGCTGCGCTGCGTAATCAGTTACAAGATGGCGATCGGAAGGTTATAATTGGGCTTCACTGCTCTTGTGTTGGCTTATTTATAGGAAGTTAATAATTGTCAGTGCATGTATTCGGCGGAAGATATTAGAAGAGTGTTTGTAGAGAAGGCTGGAAGCAAGGATAAGATGGAGTAAAGTGGAATTATCGCAACAAATGGAGATAGGACCGGGGCGAGGAGAGGGCAACGCGTGGTGGAACGACGGTAAGCAAAAGAACACCCCTCTTTTTCCTTTTCCTTTAATCTTGTAGCTATAATTAGGGCTGCTAGCGAATAAATTAGGACCGTGCAAATAAAATGGTTAAGGAAGGAAATAATTCAAGATTATTAAGAGGCGGCAACTAGTGATGACAAGTGAAGCGGCTTTTTCAGTACTGCCGCCGTATAGCAAAAGTGCATTTGGGATGCTAGAACTGAACCCAGTGGAGTGCAGACTGAAGCAGGTCCTCTGCAGTCCACCATCCTCCTTGGGGGAGAGGGAGTTGAGGGAAATGTAACCAGGCAGTGGAGCCGCGTATTTATACTAATGGTGCCACCACGTGAAGGCATCTTTCTAATGGACAGAATAATGCATCCAAAATTATGGCTTTTTCGTGGATTTTTTTTTCCGACTTATGGAGAGAGGAAGGGCAAGTTTCCTCAGACAGATTTGACTAGTAATCAAGGAGATTCCCTCATTGTTTAGGGTCATCAAATTTCACATCTCGGGGATCGAACCTATAGGCCAATGCAAGACGGTTATTCCGACTGGGGCGTCCTGACCACTTGACCACCAGGCGCCATGTGACTCTTTTTGAGTTATTTTTCTCGAGGACGCTTGAATAACTTGCATTGAGTGACTTCGAATTGTTAAGGGTTAGATATGTAGTGTTAGTTACTCCCATCACTACCACAGTTGAATTCAGTCATTAAATAAAGTTGGCTGATGGTAACGAATAAAATGGAATGACGTCATGATGCAGAGGGTTTACCGGTTAGGTTTCGTCGTTAAGCTTGCATTGTCTCAAATGGATAAGGTTTAATATTAGCTGACTTCAAAACACATTTCTTTAGTGCCTTGAACTTACGTTAATATACAGGTTATATTTATAGACGAAAATATGCAGTATTAACTACGTTACTAGGATATGCGAGATTTTACACACGGTTTTCATGTGTCTATTGGTAATTCATTGTCATTAGGAGGTGTTATTCAGTGGTGATTTTTGTGCAACTCGGTATTTAATTGTTTTAAAAAAGCTCAGTTCTTGGCGGCCATCTTCGTTTCATCCTTAGGCGGGAGATTTATCCCCGGGGCAGGTGCCGCCACCAATCACGGCGCGTTTCCGAGGGTCTGGTGCCTCGGCCAATCACGGCCCTTGAATCTCTTCTAGGGCGCGCGCGGAAAGTTTAAATTCCCCCCCCCTCCCTGTGCCTACTATTTGGTTACTCTGTGTTCATAGGCAACTCTTTATTCCCATTATGTAGCGTTAAGTAAAGATTAGGCAATTCCCACAATGTAGGGAGGTGCTTCTCCCACCAGCACGCATACATTTTCCCATTGTCCTACCTCACCCCCTCGTCTACATTCTTCCCTCACTTTAAAATGTCAACAGGTTGTTAGTTGAATCTCAAGGTTGCGGCATTTAGGAGTAAGAACAATCCTGGATTTTCGTAATTTATGAAATTCAGCCTGATCTGCCGTGCTGTTAAGATTGGTTAGTCCCATATTACCCCATTTTGTGATGTAAGGGCCAAGTCCATTCATTGTATTTGGCGACTCTTGCTATCAGTCTGGCGATTTTATTCATGGATTTCTCAACGTCACTGTGGGAGGAGCTGATTAATGTTAAATTTAGCCGAGTAAAGTCTCTTAAGCAGAATATAGTTATCTGGTTATCTGGTATGCTTCTTTTAGTTTGGCCCAGATTTTGGTTCTGTTCTAGTTTATTCCACAGAGTATAGTGGCACAACAGCACAATAGTGACTCTATATCCCGTTCATAACACTTCTTACGTCACTGGTAAAATGTTCCTGTTAATCTCTCGGTATTCAAGATGGAGAGTGCAGTTAGGCCGTTTGAGTAAGAAGCATAAAACAGCAAGATTAAAATACATAACGCGTTTTCGGATTGAGAAGTTAATTAGATAACCAGTGTTGGTAGAATTGTATAATAAAAATATCATGTCATGGATCAAAACTATTCAAAGGGCGCTATTCTCCTTGAATAATCACATAATTACTTTCTAAGCTTTCGAGTATAGTGAATCAGTCTTGGAGGACGACCATTCACAATATTCAGGTCTGACATTTTTATTGCGTAACGGTTCAGCAAGTTGTTACTTCTTAGCTGCCTGTGGTGCACCTTCCATCCAATATCTTTGCTTTGTTTTTTCTTACTTATTTCCTGTTTTCTGTGGGCTGGCGCATCAGCAGTGTGTGACTTCCGTGGACCCTGTTTGGGCAGGCTCAGTGTCCGGGAAGCCCACCAGGTAAGATAACGGTGTAGTTTATTTGACTCCGGAAATTTTTGCGGAAGAATCTGATCTGTTACTCTCCACGTTTTTAATTTTATTCCTGCTATCATCCGACTGTTTCTGCTTCCAGAAACCTTTCTTATTATGCAGGTTAGATAGTTTTCGATATTCCCTTCACTGATACACAAAATAATTGAATAAAGTTTCCCGGTGATAACTTGCATAAAAAAAAGAAAGGCATGATGGTACTGACAGGTTAACGGTTCGAGTTGGTTCAGCTAGGCTTGAATTGAATGTTGTGAAGAGTATTCCATAATTTAATTTCGAAACTCATGATAAAACAGGCTAATTTATATATGAAAGTGGTACTAAGAACTGGTTTACCAAGGTAAGGTTCATAAAACCTTGCCCTACAAGGAAGCTCACCCAATTACGTTTATTTTTTTAATGGTACTTTTGTGTAAATGCCTATTAGGGTAATTTCTGCCAAACCAATAGCTCAGTTCTTGGCGGCCATCTTAATTTCTACCCATGGCGGGAAATCTATCCCAGGGGGCAGATGCCGCAACCAATTACAGCGCGCGTTTCATGCCGTCTTGTGTCTGGACCAATCACGGCTCTTGAATTTCCTCCTTGGCGCGCGCGGAAAATTTAAATTGTTCCCCCCAAAGCTACCCATGATTTGATAATTTTCATAAGCATACATGGCTGACATTAAGAACTTAACTTTAATTCCCTTAATATAGCGAGAAATAAAGAAAAATATAAAATTCCCACAATGCAGCAAGGTGCCTGTCCCATCCAGCTTCCTACTGTCAGCTTAAGTTCTCTCATCTTCTTCACCTCTGCTTTTTCCCTCCACTCCCTGAACATAACCACCTATTCACTGAATCTGTTCAGGGTAGCTAACATTACGGTAACGCTAACAGTCCCAGATTTTCATCATGATATTACGAAATTTAGGTTCATCCCGTCGTGCTGTAAGGTTGGGGAGATAGGGAGCTCACCTAGTCCAATGACATATTTCCACATTTTTGTAATTAATGACGATCTTGTTCAGCTTATATTTTATTTCGAACTAGAGAAGTGAGATGCAACCTTCATTAACCCCCGCACAGCTCTAGGCCCGCCCAAACTGAATTAAGTCGCTCGGTGCCATATTGAAGAAAATGTGAAGATGCGTCATCGGATTGAAGGGATAAGAGGAAAATGGACACTCATATTACCCTTTTGAGGATAAGGGCCCTAGGCTAGGTTATAGAAGTCCGGTGCATTAACCCATTAGTCTGATGTAACCTATTTTCTTTTTTTAGTATTACGCATAGGAGATAATTGATAGAAGCCGGATTGGACGGTTCATTAACCCATTATTTACTTGATGTCCCCCTAGGCTAAATAAAATCGTGTGGAGATTAGAAGAATTAATTTAAAAACGTGTTATCAGATTGAGTTTTTTTTTTTTTTTTTTTAAGGCTAGATGACAAGCGTTGGTAGAATTACGTAACCTCCCAAAATCGTCACGTCTTTGATCGAACGTGTGCAAGGGCGTTATAGTATTTTCGAGAATATTCAGTTACCGTTTAGATAATTCAGTTTAGTCATATTAGCGCTTGAATAATACCCACAAATTAACCACTTTCTAAAATTTCTAAACTATAAAATGGGACAGTCTTTATGCTACCATTCACATGTTGAAAGTTTGACATTGTTTTACTGAACAAGTGGAATTAATTTATTGCGCCCAGCTTTGAGGAAAGATCTTACGTGATAGCTGGTACTAATGTTAACCATTCAATACTACTACTGTACTGCTAACGTACTACTACTGTACTACTACTACTACTACTACTGTACTACTACTACTACAACTATAATATTATTAATTCTATTATTATTAATAATAATATTATTCCTGCTTGCACCTCGCTTGGTTTAAGAGAATTTTAGAACTGCAAAGCTTAGGTATAGCCGTAGTTATTCCCTTCACTACTAGAATAAAATAATTGAATAGTCTCCTGGTGGTAAGTTGCATAAAATGGAAATAAGTGATCGTATTGAGGGGTTAACGGTTAGATTTTGTCCTGCTAGGCTTGTGTTGTATGTAATGTTGATAAGGTTTCATGTTATTAACATCGAAATTGCCGTTCTGAGCAACAATTTGAACTTAGTACGTCTATCAGGGAGTATAAAGAAATGTAAGGATAATGTACTTTTATAATATCGAGGCATAATTTCAAAAGCAAGGGATATCACACGAGTATTTTTCCCATGCTTAATATAGAAGCACATTCCCTAAATGACGTGGTTTGGTTTTCTATGGTAAATTAAGTGGAAATGCTTAACTGATTAATTTTTGGTTAAGCAAGGGCTCCGTCAGCATCCTGCATGAATTTCAAAAAGGCGCGAAATTCATACCCGGAGCTCGTGCCGCGACCAATCACAGGGCTTGGTTCACCAGGGGGGAGGGGGAGATTAGTAGATTACTTAGGATTCCATGAGTTAAAAAAAAAGGGGGGGGGGGGGAGTTTTATTACAAGTCTGACTATAGGACTCGTATTCCTCGTTACTTTGCATACCGCACCTCAGCATTCTCTTGCATGATAATATCGTTTTGATACGTAGGCTGCGTTGCTTCAGTAAACACACGAGGATGTTATACTGTTTTTACGCAAACTTGGCCTAGATTTTCGTGCTTTTGCTGCTCATTTCACGCAGCTGTGGCAGAATGAGACAATGCTGTGGCTCAACATCCTTTCCATAGCACTTCTTCATGACTAGCACCATATTCAAGTGTTAATCTGTTGCTATAGTTCAGATTTAAGGATGGAAAGATGGTAATTTTAGGCCAGGTAAGCGTAAAAGCAGTATAGTATGCTTAGAATAAATCGCTGGGGAAGAAGTGTTAGAAAATTTGCCAGAGCCACTGGAAATGCCGCCTGAAGTGCCATGTCACCGTTGCAATCATTTATGGTTTCTGGACAGTGAATTCACTTAAGAAGAAATGTATAGCAGGGCTCCCATGCACAAGTAGTTAGTTGGAGTAGTAAGTAGTACCGGGTTAGTTCATAAAAGTTACCACCTCTTGCAGTTCATTTGACACCAGAACTACCGTACGAAAATTACCATTATTTTCCCAAGGGGCGTAAATTTATTGTCCCCATCTTGAGTGTTGTTCTAAAACGAGAAATAGACCATAGAATACGCTAGCCAAGCAGTTCTATGAAGCGGATGTTGAGCCATAGCATTTTCTTTTCTGACTTTGAGCTGCGGAAAATGGGCTGTAAAATGGCGCCAGTTCTTGAATATTCTGCTCATAGAGAAAATGCTAGAATATTGATGATGACAAAGTTCTCAGATGTTGAACCGTAATATCGTTTTTTGTCCTTGAGGAACGGGAAACGTAAAATGAAAATGTAGGTACCGTAGTGATAGGTCGTGTAAGTATTCTTTAACGGTTAAGATTGATTGTTACGCTTGACTGGCGTGTACAATTTGAATAAGGGTCCTTTATTAACTACAGAGTTCAGCAATTTTTAGGTAAAGCCCTTAAATCCGATGACTTTTTCGTTATGCTTGCTGTCTTGGCGGCTTGATTCAGGTTAAAGAGAGGTTGGTTAGTGAACACTAGAGTGACACTAATGTAGAGTGTATCCTCGTTTAGCTTTAACTGAATAGAAATATCAGTAAGCAAAATACGTCATCGGACTGAAGGGATTAAAATTTGATATTTATGGCCTAACCAAGTAATATTAACAGAAAAAGTACTGGTAGAATATTGAATGCTACAAGGATTTCACAATTTTATTCTATCAGTCATGTGTCATTAAAGGTTTTGTTCTGTACTTGCTTTTTCTTAGGTAACTTTGATACTAGTATCGGCAGAGTATCCTGGAAACGGCTTTGTCCGCTGCTGCTGCAACCGGTTGGCGTTCAATTCAAAGCGAGGGTAGTCGTGCCGCTACCAATCAGGGCACCCGATTCATGCCCTATACTCGAGGCCATGCCGCGACCAATCACTGGTCTTGTTGCATTCCGGGAACCCGTGCGCCGACCAATCACAGCGCGCGATACATCCCCTTTTGGCCCGGGCGCGGGAACTTACCCCCTCCCGTCCCGTGTGAAGCGCACCATTTGTCTTCTTGCCGTCGTGGTGAGTGTGTGTTGTCCGCTTTGCGTGGATAACGTAACCGGTTATGCCCTTTGCCATCTGTTGTCCATTGAAACTACCTCCAACATACCACAACCCACGAAGGGAGGATGGATGTGACCCCAACCAACGAAGGAGGTAGATGACGCCCCAACCCCCGAAGGAGATAGATGATTCCCCAACCCCCGAAGTATGATAGATGATACCCCATCCCACGAAGTATGATGGATGATAACCACAACCCACGAAGGGAGGATGACTACAGGGCTAACGCAAATCTGCCTCCACCAAAGGTGCTGCCTTCATGAATTACCATATGGTAAGCATAAGACTTCATATATTTCCATACCAGGTTGTTGCGGAATTATATGTGTGAAATATCTAAGTGCAATTTACCTTCATTACGATGACATTTTTATGTTGCTAGAGGGTATTGAGATTTTTGTGTAGTCAGACTGCCAAATGGTTTACGTCTGGCTTCTGATGGTGCCTAATACCCTTTCATTTCAAGCGTGCAGTACCCTTGTGAGGCAATTATTTCACTTTTAGTTCTACTCGGCTGAAAATTGCAATTTTCAAATCTTTTCAAGTGGTAACCATTTTGTTTTTAATCCCCATCGCCATCTTGAATACTTAGTTAAAATATGCTAATTACGGTGGAGTGCATGTAGCAATCTTTGCCACAGCTGCCAAACGTTAAGTATACTTTAAAAATATCAAGTTGAAAATAAAGGATAAAATATATCATCGTCGTGAAGGTATTGAAGAATATAGGTAAAGGTAAGTTTAAAGTACATTATATAGTATTTTCTGTTCTGTTAATGTTCCCGCCAAAAACAAAATTACGAGATTTTACTTTCTGGAAGGTTTAAAAAGGATTAAAGAATCCCCCGGTCCCGAGCTCGATGCTGTACCTCTGAGCCACCGTGCCCCCTTGTGGAAGGTTTGGTTATGAGTAAACTAATTTGCGGCGAAAATGCTGTAAAGTATCTTAGAATTGTTTTTAAAAAATCAATCTTTTAATTTTGTTTTTGGCTGAAATTATAAAAAGTTGCTAGTTGTGCGTGAAGCAATAAGTGGCCAATTAGTTTCCAGTTGCACTTGAAAAAAGTTGCCAGTTAAAGTGTGAAGAAAAGTCGCCTATTCCATGCGGGGAAAAAAAAAAAAAACGTTTCAACCCCTAACAGATCTTGAACCTTTTTCTCGGTATTTTAGACAATTAAGACACTTCGTTTCAGCTAATAATTACGAGTTTTTGATCCGTTTTTTTTTCCTGATCTTTTAGAAAATTTAACTTTTATTTTATTCCTTAAGGATAGGTTAGGTTATCCAGGATTAAAATACGAATTTGCGAGAAGAATGCTATAGAAGTGTCTTAGAATTGTTTAAAATACTGAAAAAGGTTCAAAATCTAATTGTTAGGGGTAGGAACGATGATTTTACCATTCTTATTCTTGGTGAAGAAAAGTCCCGTTACCTGTAAAGATGTTTCTAGTCATGTAGAAATTCCCAGTTGCGTGTGAAGTTTCAACAGTAATCAGAAAAAAAAGTTTCAACAGTAAAACCTCTCAGATAGTCTGACACAATTGTCACTATCCACGAAACCGCAGTCTTTGGTGCAACCTTCATACCCAAATAGTTCGCGACTTTTCATCCTCCCCTGTTCTTGTTTTCAGCCATATATAATATGCCACGTTCTCAGATCAATTTCTTGCTGAGTATGTGGGTCTAATACTGGGTTCTAAGAAGGGTCCAGAGCATGCAACCAAAGGAACAGGGCTTAAAGATAGGCTAACCAGTCTTACATGTATATTATCCACAAATAATAGGGAAGAGTAAAGTGATGGTCTTCGAGAGAAGTGAACCCCGTGAATGTACAGTGAGATTGGATGAGGAAGATATGGAGAATGTGAGTGCATTTAAGTACTTGGGTAGTATGATGAGTAAGGATGGAAGTCTGGAGGGTGACGTGCTTGAAAGGGTGCAGCAGGGAAGGAAGGTTACTGGTTCCTTGAAAGTAGTGATAAGAAACGAAAGTAAGCATGGAAGTAAAAAAGTTGTTACATGACAGTATTGTGATACTAACATATGGAAGTAAAGCTTGGACCCTGTTGGGAGGACAGAAGAGTGAGAACAGTGGAAATGAGTTGAGAGGAGCATGTGGAGTCACATGGAGAGGCAGACTAACTAATGACGAAGTGAAGGAGCATTGTGGTGTGGATGTGGACGTGATAGGAAGCGTTAGGAGAAACACGTTAAGGTGGTTTGGGCATGTGGAGAGGATGGAGTGAAAGACTGACGAGGAGAGTGTATGTGAGTGGGGTGGAGGCCGAGGATGAGATGGAGTGGAGAGGTACATGGGAGAGGGGGGTAGTGAAATGGGGGGGGGGGGGCAGACAGCGACATGGAGGAGATTTGTTTGTGGCCACCCCG
Organism: Birgus latro; assembly: GCA_018397915.1. NCBI lineage: Eukaryota > Metazoa > Arthropoda > Malacostraca > Decapoda > Coenobitidae > Birgus > Birgus latro. Next base: position 36,803 of record JAGKTI010002757.1, read on the forward strand.
TGCGGGATTGAGGCGTCTGGCAATAGATAGGTAGACAGTACAATATGATAGGTTACACACTATATGAATTATAAGGATGTGGGTCAGACAATACAATATGATAGGTTACACTATGAATTATAAGGATGTGGGTTTGGGTCTAGTGAGCTGGTAAGATAACTCCAGGTGGCATCCAGGTGTGGGAGGTGTCTCATCAGGTGTGTGCTCTCTGAAGGGGCGTGGGACCGCTATTTTACTCTTGATCGTTGGATGAGGGCTGCTGGGTGGTGTAGAGGGAGACCTTTCACTGGAGGGGCCTCTGTTGGTGTGTCAGCCCTTGGGGCTGTGGTGAAATAGGTCTAGTAGGCATGCTTCGTTGTGCCTGGTGTTGGCTTGCTGGCTTGTCTTGGGAGGTCTCAGCCGGGAGTTCTGGTGACATCACTCTTTGGTGTCTGTGGTCTCACCTTTGGGAGTCTGACGGGCTGCCTGCGGTCACTCCTTTCCAGGGAGCCTGTCAGAGGTTTCCTGCTGTCTCACCTCCTTTAGGAGTCTGACAGTGACTGGTGACTTAGGGGTGCTGGTTGTAATGAGTGTACCCCAGGACTCGCAGCTGGGCCATTCCACATCTTTTCCATCAGTGACTCCACTGGGGAGCCTACCCTGTCCCCTGTGGTGCAGGGAGAGCGAGAGAGATGTCCTGCTTGGCCTTTGGAGGAGTGAGGTGAGCAAGAGGTGTGACCCGCTCATTCTCTGGAGGAGTGAGGCAAGCAAGGGGCGTGGCCCTGTAAAGGTGCTGAAGGCTCAGCAGATGAGGCCTGCTTGGTGGGTGCATGGTTCTGCCTGTAGGGTGGTGTGCTTGAAGGGCACATCCTTTCCGCGAACCTTCTGCTGTCCTAGGCTTCAGAGGTGAGGTCTGTAGGGTGGTCGGCGCCTCCCCGACTGGCGTGGTGGGCGCAGCCGTGGTTCTGCTAGGCCCTGGGACTGCAGGTGAGAGACGCATGATGGGCATCCTCTTCCCGGTGAGTATAGTGGGCATTGTTGCAGTCCTGCTTAGGGCAAGGGCTGCAGGTGAGAGAAGCAAGGTGGGTGTGACGAGCTTGGTGGGTGTCATCGTGGTCCTGCTGGTGGCTGTATGTGAAAGAGGCACAGTGGGTGTCCTTTCCCCCGATGAGCATGGTGGACGTTGTCGCGGTTCTACAGAAGGCAGTAGGTGAAGGGAGCATAGCGGGCATCCTTTCCCCGGCGAACACGGTGGGTGTCGTTGTGGTCCTACTTAGGGAGTCTGCTAGCACACAGATCCTGCCCCAATTCTGTTGAGTGCTGGTCCAGGTGGAGGGTAATGCGGCAAGGCAATGTACTTCTAGTCATTTCTGGTGGTGGGAAGAAGGGCACTTGGTGGTTGGTGACGAATGTCCATCTTGTCCCGATTGCTTGTGAAATTGGGTGCAGCGTGGTCGGGAGGCAGCGGGTGAGGTGTATAGTGAGGGGTGGAAGAGACGCAGGTGGCGATTCCATTATGTGTGTGGAGTGTTGTGATATTTGATGGTGACCTGGTAGGGGTTGGGAATGTTGATGATTGTGTAGGGGCCTGAGAATTGGGTGTTAGTTTGTTAGGGATGGGTAGTTTGGCCACCATAACTAAGTCACCAAGCTTTTAGGGATTGATGGGGGTGATGTCAGGCTGAAGGTCTTGTTGGTTTTGTAGGTGATGCAGTGGGTGTCTGAGGTGGTGAAGGGGTTTGGATGTGGAGGGGGGCTGCAGGTGCTGTCTGAGTGGTAAGAGAAGGGGTTTCTCTGATCACTCGTTCATGGGGGGTAATGCCATCTTCTCTGGGACGGGTGTTCATCCCCCAAAGCAAATTTTTTATGTGGGCTAGCCATTCTTTATTTTGTGTTTCACCTGGCTTGTACTTGGTTGAGGAAGGTACAGTGACGTCTTTCACACATCCCATTTCCCTGTGGCCAGTATGGGGTAGAGTGAGATAGCTTGTACCCGAAGATGGTGGTGAGTTCTTTCCATGTTTTGCTTGTAAACTCCGGGGTGTTGTCAGAGTGAAGGGCGTGGGGAATGCCGAAGTAGGGAAAAAACGTTTCAGACGAGGGTATCGGCCATGGCAGTGGTATGGTGCTTCTTGGTCGGGCAGGCAGTTGGGAATTTCGAATAGTTGTCCATGAAAGCTTATGATGTGCTTGTAGCCTGCTTTAGGAGAGAGGGGCTTGACTGTGTCTACGGTCAAAATTTGCCACGGCTTGTGAGTAGTGATGTTTTCTGAAGGGCCTGGCGTCCATGTCACGTCCTTTCTTAGTGCACAAGAACAACAGGTCTGTATGACTTGTTTGGCCAAGGTGGAGGGGCCAGGTGTCCAGTACATTTAATACTTGTGGGAGTTTCTTGGTCCCTAGATGTATGCCATTGTCAGTTTGTTAGTGAGTCACCATTTCTAGGTTGGTGTCAGGATTGAGCACTATCCAGTATGTGTGAATATGTGGTTGCTTTGTCAGTGTAGCTTAAAGAGTATTTGTGGTGGTATCCAGCTGGGGCGATCTCTGCCATTTTTATAAAGGAGGCCGGTAGCAGTGCTGATGGTGTTGATGGGCAGCCGGGACAAGGCGTTGGTGTTTGTAACTTGCCAGGCCAATACTCTATTGTAATCAGATTCCTCGAGGCTTTTTCTCCATCCGACTAACCGGGCGTTGTGAGTCTCGGACTGGTGTAGCCACTGAAAAGATTGGTGATCTGTCATTATGATGACGTGAGTTCCTGCTAGATAGGCTTGGAAGTGGTCCAAGGCCCAGACGGTGCCTAGGCATTCTTGTTTGGTGACAGCATAGCTTTTTTCTGCCTGATTGAGAGTACGACTGGTGCAGGTGATGTGTTCTTGCCCTTCCTGGACTTGAGCAAGGATGGTGCTGATTGCTACTTGGGATACGTCGGTATACAGGCAAAAAGGTAGGGTGTAGTCACAGAATGCGACGAGCTTGGTCTTATGTGAAAAGCGTTGATGTGATCGTCTGTCCAGGTGAAAGGTTCGCCTTTTTTAGTCATGTCATGGAGGGGCTTTGCGATGTTAGTGAACCTCTTTACAAAGCATCGATAGTAGGACGTGAGCCTGATAAAGGCACGGACTTCGTGGACATCTCGTGGTAGGGGGAGGTCTGTGATAGCCTCAGTTTGTCAAGATCAGGTGCTATACTTTCCTTGGAGATGACCTGTCCTAGGAAGAAGATGGACCATTCAACCAGAACGCATTTTAACGGCTTGAGCTTAAGCCCTTTATGTCGGATGCAAATGAGGACTTGTTTAAGGCGTCGGTGGTGGTCAGCCCAGGTTCAGTTAAAGATGATAATGTCATCTAGGTATGCCAGGCAGATTTCCCAGGTGATGCCACTTAGAACTGACTCCAGTTGGGGAAATGTTGCAGAGTCCAAAGGGGAGGATGTTGAATTTGTAATGCTTTTCATTGATGGTCGAGAGAGCTGTGTGCTCTCTGTCTTCCGGATGTACAGGGACCTGCCAGTGTCCTGACTGGAAATCCAAGGTGGAGAACCAGGATGCTTCGTATAAGGAGTCGGGAGAGTCATCTATCCTGGGTAGGGGGGGTGGCATCCTTTATGGTCACATCGTTAAGGTGTTGGTAATCTACACAGATCTTGGTGCCATCTTAACTAACATGACGGGAGAGGACCAGGGGCTGGTGGATGGGGATATGACACCGGCATTGAGCATTTCCCGGACCTGCTGGTCTTCCTCAGCCTGCTGATAAGGGTTTTTCCTCCGAGATGGTTGGTGAATCGGTGGGCCTGTGGTGTAGATTTCGTGTCAGGTGTGTTATACGACCGATATCCGCAGGTCCTGACGAGAACAGGTCATCAAAATCCAGGAGGCAGCGTTGGAGGCTGTCGGCTTGGTGTGGTGTCAGGTGTTCAGGTGGAGGAGGAAGGATGTCAGGGGAGGAGGGAGGGTGCACATGGTTCGGCTTTTTCCATCACCATGACCACTGATCCTTTAGGGAGGGTGAGACGGGTGGTGGAAATGTTGGCAATGCATATTACCCCAAGGTGGAGGGGCAGGGATGGGTGACCGGAGATGGGGAGGTTCCGGTGGGTCTGTTGAGGAGGAGCCAGGCCTCGTGCTGAGGAGGGATAGTAAGGGAGGAGACAATGGTAGCAGGGAAAGTGGTATGCGGAGGAGCAGGAAGGTTAGGAATAGGGGATGGTGAGGTAGAAGATATAACAGGAGGAGAGTGAGATGGGGAAGGGTGTGGAAGTGCATGTGCAGTGTGGCCTGGGGTGTGTGTGAGGGGGGGGGTCTGATGACTTCTGGAAGTGGAGACGTTGATTGTAGCAGTCGATGTTGGTGCATAGTTTCTACAGGAGGTCCAACACTATAGTCCTTCCAATATATGGTGAGTGTTTGGGTGTTGGCTTTTCTGGGGGTTCCCCCATGTGCGACGCTGCCAAATCTCGCCCAACACACATCACTGTGTCTTATAATTATGTCATTAATTTACTTCTTCTGAATTAATTTGTATATATTTACTACTTTAATAAGGCTTTATAGTATTATGAATGTATCTTTCTTTTTATGAAGCAATTATTTTGCATAAATACAACAATACTTCGCAGCGTTGCTGTGCGACGTTGCTTTTCTCCGAGCTTGGGGATGACTGTTCTAATTCAAAGATCAGGTTATTGCCACCCAAGATGGAAGCTACCCTTGCTACTCATTCTCGTGTGCTACACAGTCGAGAGAGGGAACTTATTTACAATGTAAATAAGTATTTTTTAGAATTTACCCAGTAATCCGACAATTGACCCTGTACGAGGTTTGGCAACGTCGCATGCGGGGAAACCCCCGGAAATGCCAAAGCCAAAACGCTCACCATGTATTTGAAGGACTATAGGTAGCTATCATAAGCACTGCAGGCTGAGTTTCCCCATGGATAGGCAGGGGACCATCTGCCGCATTTACGAGATGAGCTGAAGTGGAGAGATGTGGGTCAAAAGCCGAGGCTTGACGGGAGTAAAGTGGTGGTAGAGGCAGGATCGGGCTGCTCCTGTGTCAACCAGTAGCTTTGCTTTGACCCCATTCAGTCTCATCTTATTGTAGACCGGGGGGTGATATCTTTGGGAGGTGGTCCTTGCCACCTTGGGGAGTGGTCCTTAACCCGTCGAGTCCCAACCGGTTTTTTACCCAGCCTACCCCCAGGTCCCGACCGGTTTTTTACTTTTTGTTTTTTGGCTGAAACCTTTGCTTTTGGTGAGAAACATCGAAAATTCATAGTAAAATCGGGATCCTGAGGTAAAAAAAATGTTGATACAGGTGTCACTCAACCTTACGTTTTCCTTCTTTTTCAGGGTACCGGGCTAAGAAAACGATCTATGGAAGGGTTGACTAATTCAAGCCACTTTAAATTACGTATTTATTTCATTTATTTGGTACGAATTTATGTGTAGTAAAAGTCTATAATGGTTTTCACAATAATATAGGCGTTTATAAGCCTTGTTCACATACCCAAAACCCCAGTATGTGGCACCTTCCTTTATGACATTACCACCTCATCACTTCTGTTTGTTTCTACCTCTAGCTTCTTTGTTTCTTTGTTCTCCACCTCAGGAATCACTTTCACCGTGAATTTCATCATTAGAGACCGTGGGGCAGCATACCTTTACTGGCCAGCTTACTGCTAACAGGTGAATTGCCCAGTGTGGGGGGAAGGGGGGGTTAGGAGGGGCCAGGCAGTATCCCCGCTTGACAGCAGGTAGAGGAAGGTCTCTCACATATGCCTACCAAAAATCACCCGCGAATGTTGAAAAATTTGCACACAATGGGCCTTTCAATTGCGTGATGTACGGTGTACATCGTTGGGTCTGTCCACAGGAAAAAGTTGCGACGTACACCATACGTCAATGGGACTTGGTGGGTTAAGATTCAGTTACGGCCCGTCTTCTTCGTGCGGTCCTCCTTCACCAGGGTCGGAGTTCTTGGCAGAGGGGGTGTTGTCTGTTGCAATTATCATCTATGGAGGAGACCTTGCACTAATGTGTTGGGTGGTTTGGGCAGCGAGAAGACACCTGACTAGTTGAATATCTCTGTCAAGGTCTCCGTTGGGGCGTAGCTTGTGAAATGTTCTCTTACAGTGCTAGGGAGGATCTTTAACAGTTAAAAATATGCTGTTCCCGGGCAGCTGTGTCGGCCTCCGGGTAAGCGGCAGTGACTAGTCACCTAGCCTGGTTGAGAGTCGTCCAGGTTGCTGTCACAGGTGAGGGCATCAAGCTGGGACAAAGCTACTACTTTTCCCAGTGATGGTGTAAGTGCTTGTGTCACAATTTGTGTAAATTGTGCCCATGTCAGCTTGGGGATGATCTTTGTGGCGATAAGTGAGACTGCTTTTCGCAGGTGGGGTAGTGTTACAGCTATGTTTTCCATGTGTTCAGATCCAACATCCAATAGTGGTTTAATCATACACATGTGTGTCCATTGCACTGTTCAGGGTCCAGTTTGAGTAATTGTACATGTTTGGCTGCCATTTTGTCAGGTTTTTCCCTTTTTATTCCTAGTTGTGCTTTCTCCTGACTGGATCTAGTACCACTGCTGCCACCAGTGTTATGCCACATACTCAGAGATCAACTTCTTGCTCTCTTTCTAAGACTGGGTCCAGTCCAGAGCATGCAACCAAAGGAACAGGGCTTAAAAACACAGGCTAATCACTCTTACATGTATATTACCCACAAAAAAATACAGTGATGACACATTATGATAGATTACACACATTATATAAATCATAAGGATCTGAGTCTGGGAATAGTGGTCTGGTAAGAAAACTGCATTGGGCATCCAGGTGTGGGAGGTGTCTCATCAGGTGTGCACTCTCTGATGGGGTGCAGGACCACTATTTTACTCTTGATCATCATGCAAGGGCTGCTGGGTGGTGTAGAGGGAGACCTTTCACTGGAGGTGCCTCCGTCGGTGTGTCGGCCCTCGGGGTTGGGTTCCGAACAGGTCTAGTAGGCACGCCTCCTTGCACCTGCCCTAGGTGGAGGATGGTTTGTCAGCTTGTCTAGGGAGGTCTTGTCCGAGAATTCTGGGGGCGTCCTTCTTCGTCTGGTGTCTGCGGTCTCGCCTTTGTTGGGAGGCCGACAGGCTGCATGCGGTCTCTCCTCTCCAGGGAGCCCGTCAGGTTTCCTGCTGTCTTGCTTCCTTCAGGAGTCCGACAGTGACTCGTGGCTTAGGGGCGCTGGTTGTAATGAGTGCACCCCTGGACTCGCTACAGGGCCACTCCAGACCTCTTCCAGCAGTGACTCCGCTGGGGAGCCTGCCCTGCCCCCTGTGGTGCGGGGAGAGCAAGAGGGACGTCCTGCTTGGCCTCTGGAGGGGTGGGGGGGGGGGAGTTTCCAGTTACGTGTGAGGAAAAAAGGGTCCTGTTAGGTGTGAAGAAGTTTCGCTGCGTGTGAAAGAAAAGGTTTCCCGTTAGGTGTGAAAAATTGTTGTGAAATGCAGTGAAAGCCCTTATCACCATCAACACAGTGTATGCTTATGATTGATAGTTGGCTGTAGGCTATATATTTGTCAGTGTGGGAAGGTAGGGAAAAAATGTCTTGAAACGAGTGAAGCATGGTGATAGATAGGGTACCCTATGATTATAATTGCAAGTATCGTCCTTGGTAATTGTTAGGAGTATGGAGAACTGCAACATTTGCACAAATGTGCATCAGAGGTGCTGTATCAAAATTTTTACTTTGGCTTGTCAGATATCACTAATGCCTAGCGACTAATTACCTCTAATTCCCGTTTCCAGAACATGTGGAAGAGAGAAAGGATCAAGTGACTAGTATTTTGAAGTGCCAACCCCTGCCCCATACCACATCTTCATGATGCAGAATGACCCCCGAAGGGAGTATGGAGAACTTCAGCGTTAGCACAGTTCTGCGTCAAAGGTGCCACATTCAACGCCATCACTACAGCTCATCAATCCATAGTTTAAAAAAAAAAAAAAAATGTAGAGGCAGAGTGGGAGTGAGGGTGCAGGGAAGCAAAGGAGTGTGCATCTGTTACATTATTTTGTGCTGTGTTGAGAGTGAAGCTAGGGGAGAAAACAATAGGAAACTAGACTTTATGGAAAGTAAGGTAGATTTGAATTATCACAGCATGAAATGAAAATTACAAAAGAACTGTCATAAATAGATTTTTTAGTAGCTGTATGTAAGGATGTAGGGTACATTTCTTACATTCAAGTTTTATTGCTCATACGTTCTTTCCCACAAGGATATGCCCCATGTACTATCATCATCATATTCTTTCAGGTTGATTCAGCCCTGTTTGACCTCCATGCAGTACTGCCGTGTTGAAGATCCATAACAAGTTGGTACCTGTCATTCTGCAAGATGACATTGACCTTCATCTTGGATCAGCTGGATCTGAAGCAGTTATGCAAGACAGGCACACGAGTGAATCACCATGGTATTTTTAGGTAAAGAACTGTCGTGGAGCTTAACTGTGTCGGCCAGTGGTGAGTGTTCATTTTTTGTTTCTTACCCCATAATCTGCAAGCCACGTCTCAGATACTCTCCTGTTTATGTAAGCTTTAGATTTGTCAAGGCATGTACAGTATTATATACTGTGCATATTTGTATATACATGCTATATGGAACCATGTACAGCAAGTCATTATGATATTTTGCTGAAAAACAGTAAATGGTAGTGTATTGCCTATTGAAGTTGATGTTGAAGCTGATTGGCTGTTCACATCAAAATTGTTTTGGTGCAAATGCTGAATGCAGAATTGTTTTTGATAATATGTAATTGATAGGAACTTAACAGTAAATAAAAGGAGATACAGTACCTTATGTTAGTAGTCATAAGTTCTTTGGCATGTTAGGAAAAAAGTGAGAACATATCAGTGCTGTCTGTTGTGAAATCTTTATTACTGAGTATGGATATATTACTGAGTATGGATAATTTTTGTTTTTAATAAGATTTGAGTTTAGTTTGTATCGGTGAAATCATATAATAAAAACTACTCTGATATGCACAAACAGTTTACCGTAAAATAAACAGGAGACTGTCTGTAGTAAGTGGAAATTTGTGACTGCAGGTTTTTAAGTTCTGACCCATTATAACAGGTATATGAACTGAAACAAGATATTTCTGTATCATAAAATGCTAAAAGTGGCTCATGGCAGAATTTAATTGTGACTCCTAGTGATGCAGTACAACTTTATATCTTAAACTGTACAAGTTAATGCCCTAATATTGGACCTAAACATGACAACATAATTTTCACTTCGAGAATGTTGATTTACTGCCATTGGATGGATTTGAAAACTAGCGCTGCAGTTTACGAGTTCAATTTGTGCATGATTATACTTCTTGTATACATTGTAAGTCAGCAAAAAAGCAGCATGCTACTTTGTATTTGTGGCCTGGGGCTTGCCTAAATGTGAACCTGGTGGAAAGGGGACACTGTTAAATACCGGAATGTGCCTACTCAGACGCCTTAAGTAAAGCCTTCAATACATACAGGATTTTGTTTAAGGTTTACCGTGTAATAGATCTGATGTTTTCTTCATTTTCATATCAAAATGGGTGTGCAATGCTTTTTTGCAGACTGCTCATGTTATTGTTTATTCTCATATACTGAACATGAAAACTAGGTCTGCTTCTCACAAACTGGACAACAGAACACAGTCACATTCCACACCTCACCATAGACAACACTTCCCTACCACACACACACACACACACACACACACACACAAAATCCTTGGTGTAACATACATCAGTCATTTAAACAACACATCACAAACATCAAAAATGAATTAACACCTAGACTCGATGCTTTGAAGTCACTTGCCCATACAACATTTGGACACAGCAAAGAAACCACCACCACAGTATACAAACAATATATACTTTCAGTGATGAATTATGCAAGCCCTGCTTGGGCTCCTAACCTCATTAAAACACACTATAACACTCTTCAGACCATACAAAACAAGGCCCTAAAAATAATCACAGGCTGCACAGCTACTACACCTACAGACCACCTACACCAAGAAACCAAAGTCAAGGATCATCTAGACATGAGAGACACCCAAATGCTTGCTGCAGTCTCCACAAACCCACAGCATCCACTACACTACATGGCAGCACATCCACACACACCCCAAGGAACATCAGAACAACACCCAGCACACGATATCATACACAAGTACATTTTATCATCTCTTCCCCCCCAGCTTGCCTTAGACCAGCTTCTAGAAGCATATTCATACTCAGATCACTCGGTGTTCCATTCAGTCACTCAAAGACAACACACAGCTGCATGCATGGCCTCCAGGTTCCACCTGGGCAGGCTGAGATGTGGGCATCATCCAGCCCTCTTAAGTTATCAGAAGAGGCTGGATGACTTTGTCGCTGACACCTGTCCAGGATGTAACATAGCACCCCATACTATTAAGCACATCATGGAAGACTGCATTGCACACAATCACCTATGCTAACAACACAACATACACTCCATGAGAGCTCTGTGGGAAAGCCTGGTCTCGGCCATGGCCTTCCTTATGGACTTGGAGCTGTTCGGCCAGACTGCCTAGGGAACAACAACTATCTGCTTACAAGCTATGTATCCTATGGGAACAGGATACTATTTACGTTATAGGGCCCGTATTTATAAACTAAGCTTGAAGAGTAGGAAATTGATTGTTCATACGGTACCTATATTTTCACAGCCAAGCTAGAAAATGACCAGGTTGATTTGTTAGTGCAATTTCTTAATCTGAATTTCAATTCCCAAGACTCAGATGGCTAATGATGAAGTACTACTTTGTTACTTTAAGCAAATTGGAGTACTTTTTAGGTCTTTAATTATGACAAGTAATTTTCCCACTTTTATTTTGCTACTTTTCTGTACAGAACAGTTGATAAATTTTTGATTGCCCCCACAGGGCTTAAAGGCCTGCACCCTCTGTCAAAAGTGGAAACGGTTGGAGATAAGATTGCATTAGACAGGTTGCTCGAGTGAATTACAGTTCCACTTAACTTTCTTAGATATAGTTTAGAGTCAGATACATATTTATCATGGCTTTAATTCAGACTTCATCAGAGTAACTTCTTGACTGCCCTGTACTTCCAAAAAATACCATTTTTCCAAATGAAATTTATTGGTAAAAATTTTGTGAAAATATAGTTTCTCCCAAAACTCAGGGTTAGTTTCCAGAGTTGTCACTCTCAGTCTGGACTTGATTGAATGACAAAATTGATTTCATTACTTTTTCCTGCAGTTGTGTCCCCTTGGGTGGGAAAAGAAGTTGCCTTTATTTAATATTGAATTTTCACACAGGCCATCGTATTTATGACTGGGAGAAATTAAAGTGTGAATATATAGAATAATGATCAGAGTGTAAAGTCAGGTTAGGTGTATACATGTAACTGATGCTAAGAACATTCCATCTTTCGGAAAAATCTTCAATTTGAAAAATTCGATCCTAGCCCTTTTGGGTTTTGAGAATTCCATTGCAATGTACTGTGCTGTCCCTAAGACTTCATTTTCAAAATTAGGTAGGACCTTTTATAAATACGGGCCCAAGTCTTCGTGCAAGCACTTACATCTGATTTACCAGGGGAGAATGAATAACAACAGTACCGAAGGTAAGTTGTGTCTCCAGGCTTTTGTGAACTGATAAATATTGCTGATTAAAGCAGTTTACCCATAACCATTTAGCCTAGTTATATTTTCTCTGAATTGGCAGATCAAATACGGAAATTATTATTTTTTTATACAGTACTGTGCTATATTTGCATATAAACTTGTATATAATGGCTGCAGGATGAAGTTGCCCTTTTCCTGCAGTCCTTATATCCTATTGGAGGTTAGGGTTAGGATGACTACACAGTTAACTGAATGATTATGTGGAGGCGTCCCCCTCACAAGTAATTTTTAGTGGCAGTGGATGTATAAAGATGGTTTTGGAGTAAAGAACCTAGATTCCATTGAAAAGATCTACGAATCCAAATAAAGCTTTTGTTTGTAAGGCCTTTAAAGGAAAGAGATTAAGAAATATATACAGTATTAAAGATAATTTGGACCAATTTTCAGGTGCTGTGTCTGAACCAATACTGTACCCGAATATTGCTAATATCGACATTTTTAATTTTTTACCATTGCTGATATTTGCCCTGAATCTGCAAATCCTTTAAATGTGCTAATTAGCATTCTTTTCCCCCACTATTTTGAACAATTTCTAGCTTTAATGTACAGAAGTGTTGATAACTGTGAACATTTAAATTTGTTTAGCCTACTGAATTAAGAGCTGTACTGCTTAATGAAGTAAATAGGCAGACTGCATTGAGGTAGAAGTATTGCTGCAGTAGATAATGCCAAGCCTGGATGACATTGAGACAGGCTTTAATATATTTGAATAATAAATCTCTATAAATTAGCAAGAATATCACATTTTGAATTATGCACTTTTGCAGGAATAAATTTTAATACAGTATGTACTACAGTATCCTGTAAAAAGATAGGTGCATGAAGTCCAGTAAATGGTACCTGTATTTCACTTGTAAATATTTGATAATTTTTGTTATACTCTTACATGTAATTAATTAAAGGTTTCATATGGAAAATGTCATGTTCAGTAAAAAAAATCTGTAAGTTACATTTAAAAAGTTTGTAATCTTTGCTCAGGCAGCCCAGTGATTGAGAAAATATCTTGAAAATATTTCATTCATCAGCATATGAACTCTGTGGACTGCAGGTTGAAGTTAAGCTTTTTCTGCAGTCCACTCTTTTGGAGGTTAGGGAGGGAGTTAGATGTATGTATATATGTTAACTAGGTATGATGGTGCCATCATGTGAAGACCCCCTCCTCCCCAGTGCCAAGAGTTTTAGTATGATGAAAGGGAAGTTGCCTTCAAGTTTTGAGAGCAGGTAAGTGTAAATATCTGAGATTATAGGTAGAGCCGTTTTTAATGGGTCTGTATTGGGCAGTGCAAACTGTGAATATTTAAAAATATTAATGTAACAATTGTGACCATAGTATTCGTGACGTCGCTGATTTTGATGTTTTGCCAGGAACAGTACAGTATTTGAGTTGAAGTCTGATATGAAATGGTATTTTGAGTTTTCCAACATGATTCTGAACAATGTTTAGACTATGTATTCGTCATTATTTTAGAAGTTAGGAAGCGAGATAAGTTGGTTTTAAGGAGTTTTTCAGAACTTAGCACAGGTAGCCCAGTGATTGAAAAACATCTTGAAAATATTTGTGTACATATGCACATGAACTCTGTGGACTGCAGGTTGAATTTATGCCTTTCTTGTAGTCCACCCTTCTGGAGGTTAGAGAGGGAGTTAAATTTTTGTATATCTGTTACCCAGTTATGATAATGCAAGCATGTGAAGACCCCCCTCCCCAGCACGAAGTTAGTTTTAGTATGACTGTTAGTGTGTGTGCGCACACACATCTGCTAAGTCACGAGTGATGACATCATCGGAAGGTTCCTGTGGTATGCAACCGGGAGCCTTGGCAGTTCACGTCGTGATGCCGGTGAGTGTGGTTGTCTAGTTCCAACACTGGTAGCAGAGCGTAGTTCGAGAATGGCGTCGTGTTCGACCAAGTGGCCTCCAAAACTGGGAAATGATTCTACATATGAGAGCTGGAAAAAAGACATTGGCATTTGGTGCAAACTAACGGACCTAGCAGCAGAAAAACAAGCTTTAGCTATTCATCTGTCATTGTCTGGGAGAGCGAAGGTGGCGTCTTCGCAGATTGAAACGGATGTTCTGAAGCAGAAGGATGGTGTTCAGACCCTGCTGAAAAAATTAGACGGTTTATTTCTCGTGGACAAAGGACGTCGACAGTTTTCAGCATTTTATGAGCTGTATAACTTCAGAAGAGCCAGTGATATGAACATTCGGGAGTTCGTGACAGAATTTGAGCATGTTTACTTCAAATTTACCAAGCAGGACATGGAACTGCCAAATTCTGTGATGGCTTTTATGCTCTTAGCTGCATGCAAACTTTCAGACAGTGAACGACAACTAGTGATGTCCGCGATAACTGAGGTGACATATGAAAATATGAAATCTGCCCTGAATCGTATTTTTGCTGATGGCGTCACAGTTTCCTCTCTGAAACGTGTTACTCTGCCCTGCTACTTTGGAAACATGCGTGCTACCATCGTGACTGATGTTGTGGACTGCAATATTCCCTTGCTGTTGAGTAGACGTTCCATGAAAAAAGCAAAAATGTTGATTAACCTTGGAACTGACCAGGTCAAAATTTGTGGAACTATCATTAATTTGAAGTCCTCATCTTCAGGCCATTACTTACTTCCAATTTCCTTATGACTAGATCGTAAATTTTGTGAAACAATCATGTTGGCAACTCGTGGGGGTGACGTAGAAACAACCGCTTTGAAGCTTCACAGGCAATTTGGACACCCTACATCGGCAAAACTAATTAAACTGATCACAGATGCGGGAATTAAAAGTTCAAAACTGGAACAGGCTGTCAAGGCTGTATCTTATGCTTGTACAGTCTGTTGCTGATTTAAGAAAGCCAAGCCCCGACCCGTAGTCAGTTTGCCCATGGCGTCTAAGTTTAATGAAGCCATAGCCATGGATTTAAAAGCTTGGGGAAAGCATTATTTCTTAGTCCTTGTTGATTTGGCGACCAGGTATTGTAACGCGATAGTAATCGCAGATAAGTGTGCGCCCACCATTATCAAAGGAATATTTCGGAGCTGGATTGTTGTGTTTGGCACACCTAGAAAAATTCTTAGACAATGGCTGTGAATTCAGTAATGCGGAAATGCGAGCATTGGGAGAGGCCTTCAACATCAAGATCATGACAATGTCTGCAGAGAGTCCTTGGAGCAACGGAGTCTGTGAGCGTCAAAATGCAGTCATTGGTGACATTGTTAGGAAGGTAATGGCTGATAGCCAGTGTGAATTGGATGTGGCCTTGGCATGGGCAGTATCGGCAAGAAATGCTCTCACCAACTACTCAGGCTTTTCTCCTAACCAACTTGTTTTTGGTCAAAACCCTAGTCTGCCTAATGTGTACGCAAATGATCCTCCAGCCTTGGAACCTTCATCACCATCAAAAATTGAGAGACAACTTGAACGCTCTTCATTTAGCTAGACAAGAGTTTATAAAGACCGAATCAGATGAACGCTTGGCTAGGGCTCTGTGGCACAACGTACGTTCGAGTGACCTAAACGACATCCGGAATGGAGATGAAGTTTTCTACAAAAGAAATGACAGTCATGAGTGGCACGGTCCCGGAATTGTAATAGGCAGAGATGGGAAACAAATTCGGGTGAGACACGGCGGTGTGTACGTGCGAGTGCATGTATGTCGTCTAGCGCGAGCGCCAGAGCAAGATACTACAGTTGAAAGTGATGTCAGCAGTGATGAGAAGAAAAATGTTGTCCAGGAGAAGCCTAATGACGATCCTACGGAAGTGTTGAATGACTATCCACCAGATGACGAGTCGGAAGATGGTGTGGTCCCAATCGATGAGCCTCCCACAGTTTCTGTTCCGATTACTCAGCTTCCCAAAGTTTATGTTGGTCTCAATGTCATCTCCAACATCGATAGCAGCATAACGCTCGACCAATTCCAGTATGCTTCATCCTTGAAACCAGTCACGCTGAGTAAACATCGTGCAGCAGTAAAATCAAGGGAGCTGTCCGAGTCTGAGAAAATGGAGTACCGAGCATTAATTGGGCAACTCAATTGGATTGCCACATACACTCGGCCAGATATTGCCTTTGATGTGTATGAGTTGAGCGTGAATAGCAACCGAGCTACCGTAGCGGATTTGCTTAGACTCAATAAGGTGATCTCAAGGGTGAAGACTGATAACATGAAGCTATACATTCCAAGAATGGGGCCGATCGAGGACTGTCATATAGAGTGCTTTTCGGATGCCTCATTTGCCAACCTTGTAGGCAATGGATCTCAGGGAAGTTTTGTGATCTTCCTACAAGATGCTAGTGAGGCAAGATGTCTATATTTTGGCAGACAAGGAAGATCAGGAGGGTCATCAAATCTACCTTATCTGCTGAGGCGTTGGCGCTGCTTGAATGTGCTGAAACTGCTGTATATCTCTCCAACATATTGCATGAGGTTTCTGGATGTGGAAAGATCAAAATAAAGTGTTTCGTTGACAACAAGAGTCTGGTGGACGCCCTTTACTCCTGTAAGAGCGTAGAAGACAGGAGATTGTGCATTGATATTGGTGTGTTGCGGGACATGTTGGATCGGGGGGAGATTGATGAGGTATCCTGGGTGGATACATCACAACAACTGGCTGATTGTCTCGCCAAGAAAGGTGCCTCGACCGAGCGACTGCGTGCAGCAGTCAACCGAGACTAGAAAGTTTATAATACTTTAAGAGACATCACATATCTGTATGTGGTCACAGACTGGGTCTTGATAGTAATTAAACAAAAGTGTATGTATTGGATACATAGTGTGTATCAGACGCAAATAGACCATCCAGCTTCGTCCTTGGAATCTTCTGTCAAATAAAGAAGAGAGGACGAGAGTGTTAGTGCTGTGCGCACGCACACACCTGCTAAGTCACGAGTGATGACGTCATCGGAAGGTTCCTGTGGTATGCAACTGGGAGCCTTGGCAGTTCACGTCGTAACGACGGTGAGTGTGGTTGTCTAGTTCCAACAATGACTGTTTGTTGGAAGAGAAGTGGCCTTTGAGTTTTGAGAATGCAGTGAAAATAACAATGATTATTGGTAGAGTTTTTAAAATGGGACTTATACTGGGCAGTGTGTACTGTGGATATTTAAAAATACTGTATTAAGAATATAATTCACATATGACCATATAATTAGTGGTGTGTGCAAACCGATATTTTGCTGATTTTGAAGTTTGTCAAAAACATTATTTGAATTAGAGTGTGATTTGATAATACTGTTTGTTTTTCTCACGATATTGAACAGCATCTAGCCCATATATTTACACTAATATTGATTATGGGCAAACCAGATTAATGAATGAACTAGCCTGCTGCTTAGTACACATGACAGTGGTGATGTAAACAACTGACAGTAAATGACAGTCAGGATGAATGGCAGTAAGAATGAGTCTGCCTGAAAAATACTCTTGGTTTTTTTATGAAGTAATTTCTGTAAAAGCTTAGTACAGTATGTCAATCAAATGCTTAATATTGTAAAGGGATCAGTTGTTTTTAATGTACCATAATTACATAAAGATTTGCCATAAGTATTGCCTGGAGTTGATTTGCAGCTATTCGTGAGCTGGATTTTCAGGATCAAATGCAGTAACTACAGTTTAACGATTTTATGGAATGGACAAACTTCCTCCAGATTGTCCAATGTGAGAGGGAAAAACAAAAGTGATCATCTGCATGTGAACCTCATGGACTGCAGGTTGAAGCTCCATTTTTTCTACAGCCCACGTTTGTTACGGAGTTGGAAGGGAGTTAAGGAATTTTTATATTTCATACAATGGAAAACTCCCTTGGGTGCCTAGTCCATTGAGAGAGTGACGTTTGTTACGGAGTTGGAAGGGAGTTAAGGAATTTTTATATTTCATATAATGGAAGACTCCCTTGGGTGACTAGTCCATTGAGAGAATGAAAAGTTTATCTTATTGTAATCCCAGTAAAATATCTACTTCCTGTTTATTTTAACATGAAACTCTTAAAATTTGAGGATTTCTTGCTCCTCTATGTGAAAGTGGTGGACTGCAGGTTTAAGCTGCACTTTCCTGTAGTCCTCCATTATTGTTTTGGCGGTTTGGTGCGTAAATGGGGGCTGACGTATATGGACGTTGTTGGCACGGGGCAGGTTAAAGAACATGTACCACATTTAAATATAGACATTGCTGTAGATAACTTCCAGTTATTCATGAGTTGGATTATCATTACCTTAAATGCAGTAATGAGTTTAAATTTAAAATTGAGACTGGACAGACTTCCCTCAGACTGTCCGATGCGAGAGGGGGAAAAACAAATGTGGTCATCTGCACGTGAACCTCATGGACTGCAGGTTGAAGCTGCATTTTCCTACAGTCCACACTTGTTATGGATTTGGAAAAGAGTTAAGGAATTTTTAGATTTCATACGATGGAAAACCCCCTTGGGTTACAGTCCATTGAGAGAAAGAAAAGTTTATTTGACTAAGCCTAGTAAAATTTCTATTTCTCGCTGATTTGAACGTGAAACTCATAAAATTTTGAGGATATTGTGCTCACAGTATGTGAATGTGGTGGACTGCAGGTTTAAGCTGCACTTTCCTCTAGTCCTCCATTATCCTTTTGGTGGTTAGGTGTGTCAGTGGATGCAGGAAGAGGATTAGCTGTTGAGTTTTGAGAATTATATTTAGAGAGAGAAATCTGTTACATGTATAGTCTTTAATGTAACATAGGATCGAGAAGAAGTTCTGTCTGAACCGATAGATTGCTGATTTTGACACTGAACAATTCCAGTGTTGGTGTCTGAACGTAAAGATTAAAATATGGATTTGTTGTCCGGATTTTAGCATTTTGGAAAATCTGATAAAGGCTGTCCAAACTTGCAAATCATATAGTAAGTCTCATGTGCAATTTTATCCTCAATTGAAGTACATGTACCGCAATTACATATAGACGTTCCGTAAATATTGCCTGGAGTTGACTTGCATTATTCATAGGCTGGAATTTCATTATCTTCTGTTCAGTAACTACAGTTTAAGTTTAAAAATTTTATGAGACGGACTTCCCTCAGATTGTTCGATGCGAGAGAGGGAAAAACAAAAGTGGTCATCTGCATGTGAACCTCATGGACTGCAGGTTGAAGCTGCATTTTTCCTACAGTCCATGTTTGTTAGGGAGTTGGAAGGGAGTTAAGGAATTTTTAGATTTCATATGATGGAAAACTCCCTCGAGTGACTAGTCCATTTGAGAGAGAAAAGTTTACCTTAATGTAATCTCAGTGAAATATCTACTTCCTGCTTATTTGAACATGAAACTGAAAAATGTTGAGGATTTCTTGCACCTCTGTATGTGAAAGTGGTGGACTGCAGGTTTTAGCTGCACATTCCTCTAGTCCTTCATTATCCTTTTGGCGGTTAGGTGCGCATATAAGGGCTGACGTATGTGTACGTCATTGGCACGGGGTGAGTTAAAGTACCCGTACTGCAGTTACATAGAGACATTGCCGTTGATATTGCCTGGAGTTGACTTGCAGTTATTCATGAGTTGGATTTTCATTATCATAAATGCAGTAATTAGAATTAAAATTTTAAAAATTTGGGACGAGAGACTTCCCTTAGATTGTCTAATGCGAGAGGGGGGAAAACAAGTGGTCATCTGCACGTGAACCTCATGGACTGCAGGTTGAAGCTGCATTCTTCCTACAGTCTACGCTTGTTATGGAGTTGGAAGGGAGTTAAGGAATTTTTAGATTTCATACAATGGAAAACTCCCTCGGGTTACTAGTCCACTGAGAGAAAGAAAAGTTTATTTGACTAAGCCCAGTAAAATGTCTATTTCCAGCTGATTTGAACGTGAAACTCGTAAAATTTTGAGGATATCGTGCTCATCAGTATGTGAAGGTGGTGGAGTGCAGGTTTAAGCGGCACTTTCCTCTAGTCCTCCATTATCCTTTTGGCAGTTAGGTGCTGCAGTGGATGCAGGAAGAGAATTAGCTGTTGAGTTTTGAGAGACTGAAATTTAGAGAAAAATGTACAGCACATATAGCCTTTAATGTAAATAGGGTTAATCAGAAATGCCGTCTGAACTGGTAGATTGCTGATTTTGATCTTTTGAACAATTCGTGTTAGCGCCTGAATGTAAAGAAATAAAAATAATATACGTTTCTTCCCCGGATTTTAGCATTTTTGCCAATTCTTATGCTGTCCAAACTTACAAATTGTATATGAATAATACGCAGTTTTATGCTCGATGGAGGGATGTGGTGGAAAGAGGACAGATTGATAGTAGAGAAAGGTGAAGTGGAGGTGGTCATTGGTGGCCACCCCATCTGGACGGGATCGACTATTTTTAAAGTACATGTACCACAATTACATACAGACGTGCCATAAATATTGCCTGGCGTTGACTTATGCTTATTCATAGGCTGGATTTTCATTATCTTCAATCCAGTAACTACAGTTTAAATTAAAGAACTATGAGACGGACAAAATTCCCTCAGGTTGTCCGGTGAGAGAGGGAGGGAAAACATCTGCATGTGAACCCCATGGACTGCAGATTGAAGCTGCATTTTTCCTACAGTCCACAGTTTTTTAGGGAGTTGGAAGGGAGTTAAGGAATTTTTAGATTTCATATGATGGAAAACTCCCTGAGGTGACTAGTCCATCAAGAGAAAATTTCATCTGACTGTAATCCCAGTACAATTTCTATTTGCTGCCTTTTTGAATGTGATGTAAAATTGTGAGGATTTTGTACTTATCTGTATGTGAGGATTTCTTGCACCTCTGTAAGTGAAGGTGGTGGACTGCAGGTTTAAGCAGCACTTTCCTCTAGTCCTCCATTATCCTTTTGGCTGTTAGGTGCGGCAGTGGATGCAGGAAGAGAATTAGCTGTTGAATTTTGAGAGAATGAAATTTAGAGAAAAATCTGTTACACGGATAGTCTTTAATGTAACTTGTGGATCAAGCAGAAGTGCTGTCTGAATTGATAGATTGCTGATTTTGACCTCTTGACCAATGTTGGTGTCAGAATGTAAAGAAGAAAAAAATGTATTTCTTCTCCGATTTTAGCGCTTTTGCCAATTCTGATAAATACTGTCCAGACTTTAAAATCGTACAATATATGAAGTTTAATGTGCAAAATATTATCCTCAATGGATGAGTTAAAAGAGGGCAGACTGATAGAGAATAGGGTGAAATGGAAGCAGTCATTGGTGGCCACTGCATCTGGAAACAAGTGTGACTTTTAGAAAGATGGTAAATGATGCAGTGCAGTATTGAAGAAATGAATTCTAGGAAAAGAGCTAGTGAGGTAAATTGGAAGGTAACTAGGACTGTGAATGGAAAGTTGTTAGAATAGACATGGAGGATTTGTTGGAAGGAGTGATTGAGGATAAAATACAATATCGGAGACTACAGAGATTCATTGGGAGCTAACAGTACTTGAAATGAATATGTAGGAGAGGATGAGGAAGATAGTGGAAGAGATTTGGAAGGTATCCTAGATTAGCGACTAGACAGGTCGAATCGAAAGAGATATTAAGTTTATTTTATAATAAATTCAGCGATAAAAATTGGATTAGAACCAGTGCTTGAGAACTTTAGTAGACAGGAAGTGCAGTGGAAGTGGCTGGAAAGGTGGACCAATTGATAATGAATACAGCTATAAAAATTGGTCAGAAGCAATTCTCGTGACAAATATTAAGAAAACAGGAAAAGCATGGGAAGTGGCTTGAAATGTGGACTAGGGTTAGTTAGGAGACTCCAAGGATTTTGTGAGGGAAAGAGATTGAAGGAACATTTGACACGATTGGGGGGGGGAATTGGTTTTATGCCTGGTATCCCCAAAGGGGTAAGGCGGTGCCCCTGGATAGAGAACTTTTGGATTGAAGCGTGTAGTATTTTATGACTGGATACCCTTTCTGATGTCAACCAATGACCCTTGGGTGGATTCGATCCTCCGAACGGCCAGAGCGGACTGCTCTAACCCACTGAGCCACGGGTGCTACTTGACACGATTAGGAATACAGCAAGAGATAGTGCTCAAGAGAAAGGAAATGTAAGAGAGGGTGAGAAAAGTAGTGGGGGAGATCGTGGATTAATTGCTAGGAAGGTTGACTTGAAGAGATATGGTTAATCGATAATGAACATTGATAATAATTGGACCGTACGAGTGCTTGAGACAAATATTTAGAAGACAGGAAGAGCAGTGGAAGTGGCTTGGAAAGTTGTCCAAGTTTAGTTAGAAGGCTAGAAAGATTTGCCTTAAGGGAGAGGTTGAAGGAACATTCGACATGATGGGGAATACTATGGGGAGGGGGGGGGAACAGTGCTCTAGAGAAAGAAAATCGTGGAGAGGACGAAGAAAGTGGAAGAGGTTTGGAAACGATCCTGGATTAATGGCTAGAAAGATTGACTCGAGAGATATTAGGATCATGTTTAATCGATAATGAACGTTGATAAAAATTGGAGTGAAGTGTCAAATATTTAGAAGACTGAGGAAGAGCAGTTCAAGTGGCTTGAAAAGTGGTCCAAGGTTACTCATAGGATTTGCTGCGAGGGAAAGAGAATAAATATTTGACATGATCAAGAATACAGCAAGAAGTGAGCCATGGTTGGTTAGTAGACTAGAAAGATTTGCTGTAAGGGAAGAGATGGAAGGAACATTTGAGACAAAATTTAATAGCAGTGCTTGAGACAATGAATATGTTGGAGTGGATGATGATGAGGCTTGGAAGGTATCCCAAGAGAAAGGAGACCAGAAAGGTTTATCGCATGTTTGAGTGATGGATTAGTTGAAAGTAATGACTGCAAAACGAAAAATTACTTAGAAGGCGAGCTTGAGACGAAATATCGAGGAAACTTAGGAAGATATTGGTGAGAGAGGCTTGGAGGTTGTCCCAAGAGAAAGGAGGCAAGAAAGCAGTCGTGAGGGAAAGAGGTCTTAGGATTAGTCGAGATGGCTGCGGCAGGAAATATATAGGAGGAATGAGCAAGATATCTGTGAAAGAGGCTTGGCAGGTGGCCCAAGAAAAAGGTTAGTTAAGGGACTGGAAAGATTATTTCGTGGAAAAGACATGGGATTAGCTGAAAGAATGAATGCAAGAAAAACTGGATAGTGTAGGAGATAATTAATAGTTAGGAAACAGCTATCAGTGGAAGAGGCTTTGAAGTTGGCCCAAGATGAACATTAGAAAGATTTGTTGGAAGAGATGGAAAAATCAGTTACGATGAATACAGCAAGAAAAAATGGGTAGAAATAGTGATTGAGACGAATTAGTTAAGAGGCTGAGGACATCAGTGGAAGAGGCTTGGAAGATTTAATGTCCCAGAAAGGTTAGTTAGGAAACATTTCTCATGAGGGAAAGAGATGAATAGAAGAGGCTTGGAAGAATTAATGTTGCCTCAAAAAGGTTAGTTAGGAGGGAAAGATTTCTCATGAGGGAAAGAGATGGATTGGCAATTTGAGAATGAACACAGTGAGTGAAATTGGATATGAATGTTGAGAAAATGTTTAGAAAACTGACAAGGAAGATACACTGGAAGATGCTTGGAAGGTGGTCCAGGAGAAAGGTTAGGACTCTACCAGAGAATTCTAGATTTGTTGCGGGGGAAAGAGTTGGAATTATCAGGTGAAACTGTAATGACAAGAAACATTTAGGAGAGAATGAGGAAGATATAGGTAGAAGAGACTTGGAAGGTGATCCATGAAAAAAGTTAAAAGTTAGGAGTCTAGAAGATTTTATTGCGAAAGGAAATGGATCAGTTGAGACTGTATTAAATATCGCTAGAAAAGTTGGAGAGATTGATTAAGAAATGTTTAGCAACTGTGAAAGATATCAGTGGAAGGGACATAGAAGATGGCCCAAGAAGAAGGTTAGAACAGGAGAAAGATTTGTTGCAAGGGAAAGGGATGGAAGAATCTGATATGATAATGAATACAGTAAGAAAGATTGAATTGGAATGCTAGAGATTTTTAGGAGAGACAGAAAGATATCAGTGGATGAGAGAGAGAAGGTGGCCCAAGAGGAAGGTTAGAACAGGAGAAAGATTCATTGCGAGGTAAGATGGAAGAATGGGATATAATGAATACAATGTTTAGAAAACACTGAGGAAGATATCAGTGGAAGAGGCTTGGAATGTTTAATATGGCACCAGAGAACATTGTGGACTGCAGTTTGAAATTGTAAATATGCAGTTCATCATCCTCCTTTCTGGTATGGGGAGGAGGATGTTGACATAACTGGACACTGGATTTGCCCAGTACAGTTGGTAAACATGGGTTGGCGGAGTTAGAAGTGAGTGAGAATTATTCTAGAAAGATTGGTTAGATCTGGGCAGTAATGTAATTAGGATATCTAGGCAAATAGAGGGACAGGAAAGTATTGGAAGAAGATTGAAAAAGTTGTTGTGGCTCCAGTGAACATGGACTGCAGGCTGAAACATTCACTCAGCAGTTCACCGTCCTCTTTTCCATGATAGAGAAGGAGGTGAAGAATGTTAGCTTTGGAACTCTGCTACCAGGTTAAATTTGTTGGGAGAGAGGACTGATCAGGAAGATAAGAACAATTGGTTAAGGGAGTGGGGATGACACTTATAGGATAGGAAAAGTAGATGGGGATATGCCAGTACTAGAATAGAATAGAACTGTTTAGTGATGGAAAACAGTAAATGCCTTATGAGATTAGGATTCAGTATGTAGTCAAATAACACCTAATCAAACCTAGAACTAACCTAACTAATCGTAGCCTTACCCAGCCTAAACTTATGGAGTGTTTATAGTTTTGCACCCCAAGACAGTTCTGTCATAATCTAGTACAGCTGAATTTTTGTCGTTATTTTTCTGTCCTGTAGGTGACGTGTTTTAAGTGTCAGGGTTTGGGAGGGGAATAATGATAGTGCAACCCCAGGCCTATTTGAACAATTGCTCTTCTACTACAGTCCATTATCCTCGTTTCAGTGGATAGGGAAGAAACTGAAGGATGATTGTAGCAGGAAGAGAGAGAGGATAAGAAGTTAGTTGAAGAAGAGGAAGAAATGGGAGAGGATGGGAAGATTTTGTTAGGTCTGCATAGGAATAGGAGGAAGTGAGACCTGCTTAGGAATAGGTTGAGGGGGAAGGGAATGGGCAAGACATGGAGGGTCAGTAAAACAGGGTGATTGGTTAGGTGAGAAAGGAAAATATGATTAGAAGAGGACGGAACATTTCTCTGGAGAGATTAAAAGAGTTGTGACGGATTGGGAACAGGTAAAAGAAGTTTTCACCTGACATTGGGCCACTTGCACAACTTGAATACAATACAGTGTTGTAGATACAAAAAAATCTGATAGGGAAGAGTAAACGAGGTATAGTTGTTTTAGCCCCAACTTGATGGACAGCAGAGTGAAGTTAACCTTACTACAATATCCTCATTTATGTAGAATGGGAAGAGATTTTCTTTAACTGTATAAATAGAAGAAAGTGGGCAAAGATAAGTTGGAGCGGGAGGAAAAAGACTTGAGGAAGATACAGGAAGGTTGGGAGTAGACAATGGAAGTGAGGTAACTGGAAAGATCATTCAGGAAAGGGGAAGGAGTGAGCAAAGATTTTCCTCAATAAAATGTGGGCCACTTTCACAAGTTTGTTACAAAGCCATACATGCACGAATTAAGTTGGATGTGAAACATGAACTTGACGGACTGCAGATTGAGGTTTCCCTTGTCTGTCAGTCCGCCATCCTTTCATATGATAGGAGAGTTAGATGTGTTTTTACAGGAAGCGTGGAATAGAGCGGACAAATATCTGTCGGAACCAGGAGGAAAAAGGGATCAGGGAAGTAAGTGAATTGGAGAGTCTGCTCAGTAGAGGGAAGAGTGAGCAAAGGTTGCTCTGGTATGACTGTATTAGGAATAAGTTGAGTGAAGAAGTTATTGAAGAATAGAACTGGATGTTGAAAGATCATTCAAGATAGAGGCAGGGGTGAGCAAAGATGCTCAGAGAATGACTGGACTAGAAGTAGGGTGAAGAAATTATTGAAGAAGCTTGGGTGAGCGAAGATAGCTCAGAGAATGACTGGACTAGAAGTAGGTTGAAGAAATGATTGATGAACAGAACTGGAAGTGTTCAGGAGAGAAAAAGGGCTGAGCAAAGATTGCTCTGGAATGGGTGGACTATACTGAGGAGTAGGATGAAGAAATTGAGAAATAAAGATGGAGAGAGACAAGGACTCTAGAAGTATGGGGACAGAATGATTGAGTAGGTATATAGGATTATTTCCCTCGTCTGACATCCGGGCTATTTCCACAATTCCGAGCCATAGTTGCGTGAAATTTGATGAGCTTCAGGAATGCGGTAGAAATGAGTCTCAGTTCCTCGTTAATAAGATCTGGGCCACTTCCACAAGTTTGTTACCAAGCCATATGTGCATGAATTAAGTTGATATGAAAAATGAACTTGACGGACTGCAGATTGCAGTTGCCCTTCTGTCAGTCCGCCATCCTTTCATATGATAGGAGAGTTTAGTGATGTGTTTTTACAGGAAGCGTGGAATAGAGCGGACAAATATCTGTTGGAACCTGGAGGAAATGGTGATTAGGGAAGTGAGTGAATTGGAGAGTCTGTTTAGTAGAGGGAAGGGTGAGCAAAGGTTGCTCAGGTATGACTGGATTAGGTATAAGTTGAATGAAGAAGTTATTGAAGAACAGAACTGGATGTCGAAAGATCATTCAAGACAGAGGCAGGGGTGAGCAAAGATGCTTAGAGAATGACTGGACTAGATGTAGGGTGAAGAAATTATTGAAGAAGCAGGAGTGAGCAAAGATTGTTCAGAGAATGACTGGACTAGGGTGAAATAATTATTGAAAAATAGAACTGGATGTGGAAAGATCGTTAAGGAGAGAGGAAGGCCTGAATTGCTGGACTATACTTATTAGATGAATGAAGAAATTGATGAATAAAGGTGGAGAGAGACGAGGACTCTTAATTTCTTAGACGTATGATGAAGAAATTGACGAATAAAGCTGGAAAGAGACGAGGACAGAATGATTGAGTAGGTATATAGG
>JAGKTI010002758.1:0-11809 GCA_018397915.1 Birgus latro
GGAGGATAGTATTGACCCTACTTCACTTAACACGAAAAAGAATGACGTCGGCAAAAAAAGTCAATACTTTCCGCGCCTACTGTATATATTGTGTTCTCTTTCACTAACCAAAGAAAGTTCCAGTTGGGCTGAAGATGTTGGATCTTGTCAATAAAACTGCACTGTGTAGGTCTAACTGTAGCATTCCTAAAAAGTCAAAGTCAGGAGAATGATGATGCAGAAGATAAGGATAAATGACCTTGAGAATCACATCCACTCCTCACCATACATTATCACAGTACACACTGTCATACCACACCATGTCACACTGCACACTACACTACTTTACCTTACATTAGCACACCACACTGACACCCCAATCACTTCCACACCACACACTCTCACATCAAACACAACCACACCACTCACTGCCACATCACACCACACCACTCACTATCACACCACACATTACCACACCACTCACTACCACATCAAATATTGCCACACCATTCATTACTGCATCACACATTACCACACCACTTCACAGCAACTTTTCATTCAACATTATCCCATCCCTCCTAATCTCCCTCCCTCAAACCATCTTCATTGCAGGTACTTTCCCCCATCTCTATTTCTTCTAGTTTCTGCTCCCTCTTTCAAACAAAAAAGGTAGCCTATTATAAACACTCTCAAAAACATTTTACTCACACAAAATAAAAGAATCCCTCCCCCTATCCCTCATACACTCAAAGTGAAACAAATCTATTCCCCCCTCTGTCTGAAAATAACACCCCCCCCCCCTCTCCACCCCTTCTCTGGTGATTGGGTTCAGTGAAACTCTATTCCACAACGTCACAGGGACACTACGCCATTGGTTCGGTACACAAGCCCTTCCTCCCTCTGTCCTTGTGTTGTTTGTAGTATCTGTTGTTCTTCATGTATGTTGACACTGGTCATCACACGAGTAGGGTATTATGGTGTTTTTAGCCTTGTCCCCAGAGATCTTGGTAATTCACATAAACTGTAATTTACGATGTCTCTCTCACTCACTCAATGTCTCTCTCACTTTGTCACACACACACACACACACACACACACACACACACACACACACACACACACACACACACACACACACACCAACACAACACACACACACACACACCCACACACACACCCACACACAACACACACACACACACACACACACACTTAAATACCATACAGTAATAAAGTTGTGGCTAGTCTCTGATGCAGCTATTTTACAATGATCTAAAATGACAATTCCCCTGCATTTCTATATGGAGTAACACTGCTTAATTTCCTATCTCAGTTATGACAAGGATATTATGACAGTGGAATAACAGCAATAAATATTGATTTTATATACTGGTACAGCTGAACTAGTAACTCAATAACAATTTACTACATGATCAGAAGTTTCATCAGCCCCCCAAATTTAACTCTTTAAGATACTGAAACATACATTTCTGTTGTTTCACTGCTTTAATTAATAAAACTAATCTAAACACAGGCAAAGAATATTTTGAGTTTATTAAGCAAAAATAATACTTTGAACTGTATATGTGCACCAGTAGAAATATAACTCATACTTCACAAATTAATGAAAAGTGAACATAGACTGTTTTGAAATGTGGTGGGACTAACAGCAGTGACTAAGTTCATTAGATATTGACACAAAAAAGAACGCAGCAGAGGAGTCAGTGGATCCTATGTCTGGCGCCTGACCTTTTAGTGAAGCTGCTATTATCAGAAGGACACAGTTGGGGAAGATGGTGTATATGTCTGGATTGACTGCCGAGATGCTCAAGGCCTCAGGAGATGGAGGAGTGGCTTTAGTTCCTGACTATAAATTCAATTATACATGGCACCTGGTGGTTTTGTGGGTAATTAAGGTGCTCCAATCGGATTGAGCTGGTGCAGGTTTATACCCAGGGGGTGGTTGGGGTTAATTGCTCACGTAATGCCACTCAGGGATGAGTGAGGCTGGTCACTCTCATCTTAAATGTAAGGACCAACTTGCATAGTCCTGGGCTCCTATGCTCCTCATGAGGCAACACTGGAGTAGATGATAGATGGATGGTGTTGTTCCAGATGACTGGCTGGACAGTGATTATAAATGTGTATAAGGGAAATGGAGATGCCTTGAAGAGAGGACATTATAGAGTGATAAAAATTTTTGATTAGAATATAAAGGTAATGGAGAGAGTCCTGGAAGATACAATACAGGAAAGAGTGAATACTGATGAGATGCAGTGGGGGTTTATGTCAGGCAATGAAACTAATGATGCAATATTCATTGTCCAAAAGCTTCAAGAAAAATACTTAAGAAAAAGAGAGCTGTACTTTGTTTTTGTTGATTTGGGGAAGACTTTTGATAGATTTCTTTGGAAGGTGATGAACTGGGCAAAGAGAAAGCTTGGGATCAAGAAATGGACTGATGAGTGGCAACAGCATTGTATGAGGGTACTCGCATCCAAGTGAGAGCAAAGAGGTTTGAGTGATGAGTTTTTCTTGAATGTTGGTGTGCATCGGGGGTCAGTTTTACACCCCATATTGCTTAGCATGGTGCCTGAAGCTCTCACGTGACTTCAGAACTGGACTCCCAGGGGAGTTGTTTTCTGCTGATGACTTGGTGTTGATCACAGAAAATGAGAGGAAGGAGGAGGAAAGACTTAGGAAGTGCAGAGATGGAATGAGGTACAAGGGATTGAGAGTAAAAATGGATAAAAGAAAAGTGATATCTAGGGCTGGTGGCAGTCCTATCAAGGTAGAACGGCTGTGGCCATGTGCAGATTGCCATAAGTGTGTGTAAATACCGTAACTCCATCTTGTGCAGTGTTTGTGATAAGTGGATGCATAAGAGATGTAGTAGTATTAGAGGAAGGCTGCAAAACAATGCTGATTTTGTGTGTGTGGTGTGTAGGGTGGTGCACACCGAGACTGAAAGGTGGGAAAGGACTGGACGTTGCTGGAAAATCTCTTAAGTGCATGGATGAGTTTTGTTATTTGGGGGGCATGTTATAAGCTGGAGGTAGGGCTGGAGTAAGCTCTGTATGCTGCATGTGTTTGGAGTATAATGCTGTTTGGTAGTGAGACCTGGGCAGTAAAGAAAGGATATTCATAGGCTCAAATGTACAGAGATGATAATGGTTAGATGAATGCATTGTGCATCCTTGAATAAGGGCTGGTGGGGTTAGGATGTGAATGAAGAGTTGTGCTGTAGTATGGGATTTCAGCATATTAGTGCTGTGATGAGAATGGGTAAATTGAAATGGTTTGAGCATACAGAGAAGATGGAGGATGAAAAGTGGGTGCAGAGGGTAAGAGGTGTGAATGCTGTGGGGTACAATTGTGGGAGAGAGACCAAATGAGCCTTGGGACAAGGTCATAGTGTGACCTCAGGGATAAGGGACTGAATAGGGAGGCTGCTAGAGAGTGAGCAGCAAGAAGAGCCACCATTAGGTGACCAAGATGACACATGCAAGCACGCTGGAGTCTTTATAAATGAAATCGTTTTGTTTTCGTTTAGTTTAGTTTTTGAAGGCTCCAACATGCTTGCATGCATCGGCCTTGGTCACCTAATGGTGGCTCTCCATGCTGCTCGATCTTTGGCAGCCTCCCTGTTCAATTCCTTAACCCTGAGGTCACACTTAATGACCTCGTCCCATGTCTTTCTCGGTACCCCTCCCAACCCTTCCCCCAATATTAACACGTCTCACCTTCTGCACGCAATTATCATTCCCCATCCTCTCCACATGTCCAAACCATCTCAGCCTACCTCTCCTCATCACAACACCAATACACTCCAGTCTCATCCTGCCTCTCAACTCTTCCATCATAAACCCAGCCCCTCCATGCCTTGAATGCAGGGATGCACTGCACATCCACATAATCACTGTCATTTCTGTACATTTAAGCATGCAAATATCCTCCTCCTTCACTGCCCAGGTCTCATTACCACACAGCACCACACTCCCAACACATGCTGCACACAAAGATCCCTTAGCAAGTAAGGAGAGTCCTCTCAATGTCAGCAGAGGCAACAGCTCCCCGAACTTTCCCCAACCACCCCCCACCCCAGCAACCGAGCCAGCCCCAGCCCAACCTCCGGCACACAACACGTCTCCCAAACAACAAAACTCCTCCACACACTCAAAAGACTCACCAGCAAGTTCAATCTCCCCCACGCCCAACAATCCCCACCTGCTCCCCCCAACACGCTGCACACACAAAATTAGCACCATCTTGCAGTCTACCTCCAACACCACTACATCTCCCACGCACCCACCCATCACAAACACAGCACAAAACGGAATCACCTCCCACACCCCTGCGGCAAACTGCACACGCACCCCCCCCCTCCTCTGACCGCACCGCCACCAACCCCAGACATCATCACTCTTGCTCCATCCACATCCACCCTTAAGCCCCCGCGCCCCACACCACCCCTCCACCCCCCAAACTCCTCCTCCGCCTCCCCTTCATTCTCTGCAATTTACACCAAATCATCAGCACACAACATCTCCCATGGGAGTTCATCTCAGAAGTCACGTGAGAGGGCACCAAGCACCACGACAAACAAGGGACCCCAAACTGAACCCCAATGCACACCAATACCCACAGAAAACCCACCATCCAAAACTCCACCCACCCCCACCCGGGTGCGAGCACCCACGCACACGGCCATAACCACCCCAACCAGCCACCCTTCCAACCCTAGCTTTCTCATCACCCATTTCACCACCTCTCTAGGGACTGTGTCAAAGGCCTTTTCCAGATTAACAAAAACAAAATACAATTCCTTTTTCTTTCCAATATATTTTTCGTGAAGCTGTCGAACAATGAATATGGCATCAGTGGTCCCCCTGCCTGGCATAAACCCAAACTGCATCTCATTGATATTCACTCTTTCTCTAATCATACCTTCTAGAACTCTCTCCATTACTTTCATTATCTGATCTAAGAGCTTTATACCTCTGTAATTTCCCCTTTCCAGGGCATCACCCTTCCCTTTGTACACATTTACAATTACACTCTTCAGCCAATCATCTGGGACAACACACTCATATATAATCATATTTATCAGGTCAGTGACTAACCTCACCCCAGTATCTCCTGAGGCCTTCAACATTTCGGCAGTCAACCCAGACACACCTGCCTCCCGTTTCCAGGGCATCACCCTTCCCTTTGTACACATTTACAATTACACTCTTCAACCAATCATGTGGGACAACACACTCATATATAATCATATTTATCAGGGCAGTGACTAACCTCACCCCAGTATCTCCTGAGGCCTTCAACATTTCAGCAGTCAACCCAGACACACCTGCCGCCTTCCCCACCCGCATCCTGCCAATTGCCTCACTCACAGTAGCAGCGCCAATCAAAGGACAAGGGCCAAACACTGGATCTGCTGGCTCCAAACCTTCCCTATCCCAATCAAACTCCTCATTCAACAACCAGGTATAATGCTCTCTCCATGCATCTTTAATATACCCACTGTTCACCACTACCCTTCCTTCATCATTCTTCACACACTGCTCACCTACAATGTCCCGATTATCCCTCTTCACCTGATTTGCCACCCTAAAAATCATATTTTTCCTATCCCCATGGTTTAGATTATCAAGTAAAAGTCTCTGTGACTCAGACTTCGCCCTGTATACCTCTCTTCTTGCCCTATGCTTGGCAGCCAAGTACTCCTCCCTGTTACCATCCTTCTTCCATTCCCGGAAAAGCATCCTTTTCTCCTTAACTGCAGCTTCTACACCCTCATCCCACCACCAAGTTATTTTTTGTCTTGGTGGGCCTCTTGTCCAACCGCATATTGCATTGGTAACTCTCAAGAGGTTGTTCTTAAGGGCTCTATACTGTTCATTACTGCCTCTATCTACAGCTCCCTGTTCACTCTCCTTATCTCCCTATAAAAGGCATCCCTTACTGATTGGTTTCCCAGCTTCCATATTTTCCTCCTAGCTACATATGTCCTCGCGTAGAGTAAAAAGGCAAAAGCTGGCTTGATCCTGATTTTCAGTACAAATACGGACTGAGAAAGCACGGCCTAGCGATCCTTTTGACTTTTAAGAATTTTAAGCAAGATGTTTGAACAAATAAACTGCAACTCATATCCATCATAGGCTACCTTTCATTAACTCACATGGGCTGACAGAGATGGACATGAACACTATACTTGTTTTTTCCCCAGCTGATGATGCAATTTCGTGAATGTGGCACTTGCGCACTCCTGCTGCATGATTGGTTGGTTTCAATTTCATACCTGAAGGATTATATTTACAAAGAAATAACTGTACTTCATATTACAATTCTCATAAATGCTGTTTTGTATTGTCACTGTACTATACAAACACACTTGAAACAGGTATGAATCTGTGCTTTGCCCAAACGGACAACGAATTTGAGGAAGTTGAATTTGAATTAAAATATTTTTTGTTGTAAAAGGTACAGAGTTGTTGAACCTCCCTATATTTTAACAAAATAAAAGCATTTGGCTAGGTAAATGCAAATAAAAGGTATCTTAATACTTAGGCACTTGTTACTTTGAACAGTAGTACCATTCTAAGTAAATTAGCGGCTTTGTCAGTGGTAAAGTGATGGAAGTGGGGAGGCGAATGGAACAGTCGCTACAGAGGAGAGACGGCCAGGCGGAAAAAACAAGTTGTCTCACAAGATGTCAGACTATTATGGATCACACCTACTCCACTGCTTCGATACCTTCGCCCATATTATCAGCAAGTACTGTATATATATATCCGTAAGTATATACGGTATATTTATTTATTTATTAGAGATGCAACAACTCTGTACATTTAACAACCATAAATATTTCAATTCAAATTCAACTTCCTCAAATTCATTGTCCATTTGGGTGAAGCACAGATACATACTCATTTCATGTCTGTTTGTATAGTACAGAGACAATGCAAACAGAATTTATGAGAATTGGAATATAAGGTAGTTGTTTTTTGTAAATATGATACTTCAGGTATGAAATTGAAACCAACCAATCACGCAGCACGAGTGCGCAAATGCCACATTCACGAAAGTGGATCATCAGCTGGAAAAAATCGAGTATAGTAATAAATTACAGTATATTTAAACCACTGTACTACTATTTTAAAATTATCATGTAAATATTGGGGTAACCAAGCAAACAGTTCATCTATGCACCATCAGTAAGTTGCTTAAATCAAAAGCAAATTTGTGAATCTGGATTGTAACTTACCTCTGGTTAACACCTCAGAATATTACCTATCTGAAGGAAATCCTCACACCCAAACGGTTCCAGAAAATAAACAGCATGCTAGTTCTAGCAAGAAAATTGTAAAGAAAGGAAACTTAAACAATAATGATAGAGCTGCTGATAGTACAAACTGTAGCAATGAATTTCATCAGAGCAGATACTGGTATAAAAAGCACTGGTGGTATGAACAACAGAGCTTAACAAAAGATATAAGACATATAAGGTATAACATAGCCGCAATGTAAGACACAGAGAAGTAATTATCTTACAATAACAGCATTTCAATTCTCCCTCTGTTATTTAATAACATAATATCACTCAACTGTGTGGAAGATACACAGTGGGTGCATTTAAGACTCCAATTTAAAGATGGTTGTGTTAGTTTTCAACACATATGTTGTGCTTTTCTTGCTTGCTGCTAAGATTCCATGACCCAAGCTTATACCTCCCTGCCTCAGCCTCATTGTTAACTGTCGTTGTGTCTAGATTTTTTTTTTCTCGTTCCTCATTTTATCCCCAAAGTCTGACCACATGGTTCCAAACTAACTCAATCAGAATGCCTAAGCACACAACAAGTGCACCACCTTTCATTGAAAATGTTAAGAACATAGGAAAAACCTTCACACCCGAGGAAAAAGTAAAAATATTGGACAAAATAGTGCATGGTGTGAAAGTTTAATGTGAACAAGAGTAGAATTCAGACATGCAGAAAAATTAGACTGGTGTGTTTACAATGTGGACTGGCTCTTTGCTGAAGAGTGATAAAAACTCTACATAGGCTAATAATGATGTAGATGTAAATGTCTGGAGTTTTTATGCTTTGTGCAATGAGTGTGAAAAAGATTTTGTGACTAACTTTTGTTATGAGCTGCTGCCTCATTTGTTTATTATTATAGATTACTGAATGTTTACCAGAGCTGTGTGCAGTTACTGACTATTACTTTAGTGTATTTTTCCCTTTATTACTGATAACCAATGATAATTTTGGAAAGTATTACTTTGTGCAATCAATATTATATCATTACGTGTTTCGAGAGAAATTGTTGGCTAAATATAAGTGACGCTGGGCAGGTCTGATTAAGATGGGTTAGTGTATAAGTTTTGCCTGACTGGTACTAGGGTCTTTCAATGTTAGACTTGGTGTCAATCCTGGGTGGCTTAAATTATGGGGGATCTAAAGGGCAATGCCTCTCAATAAGGCTGGATTACAATGCACTAATATGTCTAGTCGGCAAGATCGTATACAAATACTGCCACAAGCATACAAGGCAGACATAATGATAACAGCTGATCTTTATGTATATCTTTACAACAAATATGAGGTTCCCAGAACCTAACCCCCTATTTTACATGTAAATATATTGTCAAATATTAGCAAATGTTTCCACATAACCTATATCTTGTTACACAGAGACCCTACTGTACAACGACAGAATGCCATCTCAATTTAAGTATAGCAGACACCTGTATAAGACACATTTGTTATGATATGCTGAAATACAGTGACTTGGAGGACTGGAAAACACATCAATGCAAAGATCTTGGAAAGTCTTAGTTGTGGTAAAAGCCCACATAATGAAAAAATTGTAGATACTGAAGGAAAAAAAAAAAATCTGCAAATGATATCTTATCAAGGGCAGAGGGGGGGAGGGAGATACACTGGGTTTTGGACAAAACTAAACTGAGGATAACAGTGCAACCATAGTTCAACCTATTCAACTTAAAATGCAACCACTCACACAAAAGGCACCCAGCATCACCTCCCAAAACAATCAGCCTCCAACTTCTCATCTTGATAATATACTGTAAATCATGAATACTGTAAATTCTTATTTACAAGAAACCTCCATTTACTTAATTTCAGTTTAGCATATTCTCTGAGTGAACCAAACTCTCATAATACATTGAAAATATTCAGTATATGCAGCAGATGTGGCTGACCAACAGCACAACAGCATTAATCTATCTCTGCCTGGCATCATGCAAACACTTCTGTTGCCACTCTGCTATTTACCTAGTTAATTTTATTGTCTTACTTTACTGTAATTTTTATTTATTTAAATTTTGTGGTAATTTTATTGTATGTATATGTACTTGATACCTCTGGTATACATCACTTTGCTGAACCCACTGAAAACCTAAACACAATATGTGAATGCTTAGGATTCTGAAATGAATCTAACTAGGATAGGTATAACTGTATAATGAACCTGGGTTTAAATATTAAGGTGACTCATACAAAGGATTTGATAAACTACTTTCTCCTACTGGGTCATCATACAGAGGGTTTACTGTAAATACAATAGGCCATCATGACCTATAACCTTTGTGAGCATTAAGATGGAAAGATATAAAGAAGTGAAGCCTTACCGGAATAATCCAGTCACCAATAATGTGTATAAAAATACACACAAACTACCTTGCATTCCTTCCATTATGTATCAGGATCCACCACAAGTGAATGAAACCTTACACATCTTCCGAATCATGTTAAATAGCTTCTACAGGACTAACTACACAGAAAATAGTCAATTATGCTATTAAGGGCTAAACTCATCAAATAATGCCCAGGAATACATGATAAAGATTGGTATGCTGTATGTCTATGGCATATGTAATGATATAAAAAAAGGCATATGCAGATGAATGAAACTAAGTAGTACAAATGCTGTTGACTAAATATGAATGAAAATTCAACTTACTTTTAACACAAACACCCCTTACCGCACTTCAAAGGCAGAAATATCTCCACTATTCGAACTCTAACCAAGTGTTTAGTCTAGAGGTCACAGGAAATGTGTATTCAGTACACATTACCAATTCCACTTCAGCTCCTCCCCCCCTTGTCACCAGATCCTCCTACAACCAATGCAGGCTCCTCCCATCAATCACATAAGCTCCACCTGTAACTCACATTAGCTCCTCCTATAATATATTAGCTCCTCCTACCGCACATATCAGCTCCTCCCACTACAATAATCACAACAGTCCTTCCCTTGATTCACACTGCCTCCTTCACTCTTGGAGGTCTTTCATTGTTATATATTATTTTTACTGTCCATCAGCTTCTCCCACAAATCACAATAGTTCGTCCCTTGACTCACATTAACTCCTTCACCCCAGGGGGTCTTTTTGTTGTTGCTGTTGTTACTGTATTATTATTATTATTATCATTATTATTATTATTATGAATATTTATTGCTATTATTACTGCCTTCTCAGGTGGCTAACCCTTCCAGTATGAAAAATATCCCTTAAAATGAACCAAATTATCTGGTGGTGACAAAAATGACATAAAATAGTGCAGTCCTTGAGCTGAAAGGGTTAACTCCTCCTAATCTCCACTAGCTCCTCGCAGTTAACTCCTCCTGATCTCCACTACCTCCTAAACAACTACATAACGACATCAGTAATTATCCCTATCACGACCAACTAACCTAATGCTGATATATTCTCAAATAGGATAGCCTATCCTCATAGCCCAACACCTACTATGAAACAAAAAGAGCACAGCTGCTACTGTTATCAATATTACTCTTTGGTTTATACTCTCACTCCCCGTCTTATCAACATCTCTTGTATTCTGCTGACATTCCCTCGCAACATTCAGCAGGAGATGGACTTTTCACTGTTTCTCCCCCTAACTTGTCCTACCACCTAAACTGTATATAATTTCCTAACTTTCCACAAATTCTATATAACTGAACTCCCCTTTTCACATGTACAAAAGCATCATCCATTCTATGTGTTCTCTCTGTTTCTCATTCCTTTGCTCTCATTGTGCATTTTAACATATTTTCCTTAAATTCTTTAATCAGTGTTTTAACCTGTAAATTACTTCCACATAATCATTTTTCAATATAGCAAAAGTAATCCACATGATAATTTATTTATAATTTAACTCCTTCAACCCTCTCACTTAACACAGGATACCAATATTCAGTACTTCTAGTCAGTACTGTACAGTATGTGTTTATGAATAAAAAAAAAATCCATCCATCCATCCATTACCCAATCTTATGTTGCCCCACAGAGGAGTGTAGGAGCCCGGGGTTAGGCAAGTTGGTCCTAACATTTAAGATGAGAGTGACCAGCCTCACTCATCCCTGAGTGGCATTATGTGAGCAATAAACCCCAACCATCCCTTGGATATAAACCTTCACAGGCTCAATCTGATTGGAGTGCCGTAATTACCCACTAAACCACCAGCTGCAAAAATTTGGTTATATGGTTACCACCCAACGTACTAATGGTCTCCTGGTGTACAGGAAACCATTTGGCTTGTCACTCAGTACAGTATAGAGGTATCCACAGGCAGAAGCAAGAGGAAAGAATGAAGGAAAGAAAGACAGAAGAGGGAGTGTAAAATCACCAGAAGGCAGAACGGTGAGGAGAGAATGAAGAAAAGACAGAAGAGGATGGAAGGAAAGGATGGAGTAGAGGAAAGGGCAGACACCTGAGAGCAGCACTACACTGAGTGAGTGGATAGCGTGTGCCCCACAAACAGTATCTATCTATCTATCTATCTACTGTATATATAAA
>JAGKTI010002758.1:11891-22684 GCA_018397915.1 Birgus latro
TATATATATATATATATATGATGTACAGAGCTGGGTAGTATTTAAATACATTTGTGTATTTAGAACTGTATTTATAAATACACAGGTTTTCATGTTTTCTGAGAAGTAGACTGTAGCACCAGTCGAGCATGGCAGTACTCCCAAGGTGGATGGAAAGCTGATGACAGGGAGAGCTGCAAATCCGGTTTCATCAGCTCTCGGGACTAGTTCCTGACCATCCCCCTTTGCTGAACTTTATCAGTGTCTCAATAACACAGAGAATAGGCCAGCATGCTCTCCAATACAAGTTTTTCTAACTGTCAACACAGTACACACTACACTTCATTTCCAAAAATATCAAACAAAACATGGCATCTCAATCCAGGGGGGTGGGGACCATAAATGCCCCCAACATCCATCCCTCTCCCGGTGATGACTCAGTGAGCTGCCTGGAACCACTGTCTGACTCACTTCTTCTTCATTTCTGCAACATTCACGGCCTTTCCTCTAACTTTCGCTCTGTTAAGCACCACCTCTCCTCCTCTAAACTCACCTTCTTTTCATAACTGAGACTCAGCTGTCTGAGGCAACTGATAGCAAACCTTTTCTGTATCCTCCTATTTTCTCTATACTCATTTCAAAGACAAAGGTGGCTGTTGTGTCTATACACACAAATTATCTTGCTCTCGTGTTCCTGAACATGATTCTTCTGAATTCTATACTCTCTGGCTTGGCTTTCCTGTCATTCTCTGACTAAATATTATCTGCACTGTTTACTTATCCCCTAATTCTACTGACTACAAAAAATTCTTCGACTATCTTACTTCTATGAGTACAATGGAACACATTCTATCCATTTCTCCATTCTCTGAAATTTCCATTCTAGGAGATTTCAATGTTCACCACCACCTTTGGCTCTCCTCTGTCACTGGTCCACCCAGTGAACAAGCCTACATCTCTTCTATCCTTAATGACCTAGAGCAGCTTGTACAGCACCCAATCCATATCCCTGACTGTCTTGGAGAGAGCTCCAACATGCTTCACCTCTTCCTTACAACTAATCCTTCTGCTTACGCTGTTGATCTTTTCTCTCCGTTGGGGTCCTCTGATCACAACCTTACTGCCTTAACCTGTCCTATCGCTCAAGTACAGCCTGTGGGTCCTCCAAAGAAAAGTCGACTGTGGCACTTTGGAGCAGTGGACTGGGAGGCCCTCAGGCAGTACTTCTTTGATTTTCCCTGGAATGATTATTGCTTTCATGGCCAGGAGCCATCTGAGTGTGCCTTGCACATTACAGAGGTTATTCTCTCGGGCATGGATGAATACATTCCTTTCTCATATCCTTTGACTAATGCAAGAAAGCCTTGGTTTAATCATGCTTGTTCTAATGCTATCCACAACAAGGAGAGGGCCTATAAAAGATACCAGAGCCAACCCAC
Source organism: Birgus latro (assembly GCA_018397915.1). Lineage (NCBI taxonomy): Eukaryota > Metazoa > Arthropoda > Malacostraca > Decapoda > Coenobitidae > Birgus > Birgus latro. The sequence continues at coordinate 13,310 of JAGKTI010002758.1, forward strand.
CCCTGAATCACATCTTTTATATATTTCTGCCCAGAATCGTGCTAAGTCTGTTCTTCGCTCTGCTAAAAATATCACCATCCGTACTAAATGCTCTCAACTCTCCAACTCGAATTCTTCCCACTCCTTCTAGCACAACTCTAACAACTTTAACTCATCATCCTTCCCTCCTCTTTTCTACTCTGATGGTTCTGTAGCTATTTCTTCTACTGATAAAGCAATCTCTGCTCAGACTTTCTCCTCCAATTCCACCTACGATGATTCCCCCATCAATTCCCCCCTCAGACTTCCTCATGGCTGACATTAAAATTTCTTCAGCTGATGTATTTTCTGCCATCACTGGCCTCAATACCAACAAGGCATATGGGCCTGATGGAGTCCCTCCTGCTGTCCTCAAAAACTGTGCTTCTGTGCTTACACCCTGCCTAGGTAAACTCTTTCGCCTTTGTCTTTCAACTTGTACCTCTCCTTCGTGCTGGAAGTTTGCTCTCATTCAGCCAGTCCCAAACAAGGGTGACCATTCCCAACCCTCTAACTATTGTCCAATTGCTTTAACATCCTGTGTCACAAAAGTTTTTGAGTCAATTCTTAATAGAAAAATTCTAAAGCGTCTTCTCTATCACAACCTTCTTTCTGACCGTCATTATGGGTTCCATCAGGGACGCTCCACTGGCAATCTTCTCACCTACCTTTCAGACTCCTGGTCATCCTCCTTTCGGGACTTAGGCGAAAGGTTTGCCATTGAACTTGACATCTCAAAGGCTTTCGATCGAGTCTGGCAAAAATCTTTAATTTCCAAACTGCCCTCTTACCGTTTCTATCCTTCTATCTGTGCCTTCATCTAAAGCTTCCTTTCTGGTCGTCCTACAGCCGCTGTTGTCGACAGCCATCATTCTACTCCAAGATCTATTAACAATGGTGTTCCTCAGGGCTCTGTCCTATCACCAACTCTCTTCCTTTTATTCATCAATGACCTTCCAAGCTGTACATCTACCCCTATCCACTCGTACACTAATGACTCCACTCTTCACCTCTCCATTTGGTTCTGGCAATGTCCATCTCAGCAGTTACTTCAACAAACAAGAGATGAGGCTATGGCACACCTAATGTCTGATTTGGCTCGTATCTCTGACTGGGGTAAAGATAATCTTATTGTTTTTAATGCATCAAAGACTCAGTTCTTACACCTATCAACATGACAAAATCTTCCACAGGAATACCCACTAATGTTTAATAATGAACAGTTATGTCCTGCATCATCCTTGAACATGCTTGGGGTTTCATTCACTCGTGACTTATCTTGAAAAGATCATATTACATCTCTTGTAAAATCTGCTTCCAAGAGATTGGGTGTGCTAAGCCAACTCTGTACCTTCTTTACCCCGGCAAAGTTGTTGACTTTATACACGGGTTTTATTTGCCCGTGTGGAGTACAACTCTCATGTGTGGGGAGGCTCCCCACATACAGCTCCTCTCAGTAGGGTGAAGTCAAAGGTTTTTCATCTCATTAACTCTCCTCCTCTTACTGGCTCCCTTCAACCTCTGTCTCTTCGCCACACTGTTGCATCTTTATCTCTTTTCTATCGCTACTTCAATGGTCACTGCTCCTCTGAACTGTCTGCTTGCATCCCTCCACCTCTACGACAGGTGCGTAGTATCTGTCTAGCAACAAATTCTTATCCCTTTTCTGTCCAACTCTCTAATGGAAGAGTTAACCATTACTCTCAGTCCTTCACTGATGCAACAGGTCAACTTTGGAATGGTCTCCCTCTGTCTGTACTTCCCGCTAGCTATGATCTCAAGTCTTTCAAACGCAGTGTGTCCAGGCATCTCGAAATGATCAGATCTTGAATTTGGCTCTCACTTATATTGTTTTTTTTTGTTCTATTCTTGGAAGGAACAGTTTGCAGGCTCCTGGCCTTCGTTCCTTTTTCCTAGGGGGAGGGAGGGGGGGAGAAAAAAAAGTATCTAAATACTTCAATAAGTATTTAAATAATATCTATCTATCTATCTATTGCCAGATGCCATAATCCCGTAAGGGGTGGCCATAAACCCATCCGACTATCTGGCAACCCTGAACAGTTAACACAGTGTGAGTCACGAGTTCATTTCCATCAGAGAAGGTTGCTAGGTCTGGCATAATTATGCCAGTTTGGCTTATTTCGGGAGAGGTTGACACGAAAATGTCAATTCCATGTGCCTGGTACATGCTGGCTATATATATAAACATATGTTAAAATTTGTATGTATCTGAAATGTATTTACAAATGTATTTAAATACAATTGATATTTTTAGTATTTAGTATTTAAATTAAATAAAATGTATTTAGTATTTAAATATATTCAATGTATTTAGTGCCCAGCTATGTATGTACGTATGTATATATATATATATATATATATATATATTACAGTAAAACCTCGATATAACGGACTTCAATAGACTGGAATTCACTTTTATCGGACTCGAGGAGCTACCAGAATAAATTCCTATATATCAGAAAAAGTCTGATAAAGCCAGAAGAAGTCTGGACTGCCTGACTGCTTCAGCTATGCTCACCACAAAAAGGTATATAAAAGACATATTTATCAGTGTACAGTACAGTATTATTATTCCATTTGATTAATGTAGTGAAGATATAACAGTACAGTACTGCAATGGTTGTGAAAACAGTTTAAAAACCACTTGTGCAATCCGGACTAATGTCTGATATAATGGAAAAAGTCCGGATTAGCAGAGGAAAGTCCGGATGTCGCTTTTATCGGAATTTCACATTTTTTGGAATGACTTGGGCCCCAATTAGTCCATTATAGTGAGGTCTTACTGTATATACATTAGTGATGGAACGAATATCAATTTTCCATATTTGCGAATGCGAATGCAAATTTTTAGTTGTAAAATTAACGAATGCAAATGTGAATTGCAAATATTTCAATCCTTATTCCATCCTTCAAGAAATGGTAATTCTCTTTATATCACGAACAAATGTTAATTACATTACTATGAAATTAATTACTGGAAGTTAATGACGATGTGAATGTGGTCCTCAGTGGTAATATGTTATTTCTTAAATATCATAAATGAACTGTATGAATTAATTTTCAATATATTGTAAGAGCTCAGCCATAGAAAACTGAATAATTAAAATGAAATCCATTTAATTTTCTGTGTGTCCAGGATGCAGGACGAGGACCCACTCTTAAGTGCATCCCACCACCCACTTCCCCAACCTCCCCCCTTTGAAAGAGGAAAAAAAATTGACAATTGCTACTTTGCTACAATAATTTACAGAGCATGATGGCTTGATTTTCAGTAGTCAGATTTAATGATAGGTAGGTCAGTGGGTTAGAGCGCTCCGCTCTGGCAGTAGGGTTGGAGGATCGAATCCACCCAAGAGTCATTGGTAGACATCAAGAAGGGCATCCGGTCATAAAATGCTACACGCTCCAATCCAAAAGACTTCTATCCAGGAGCAACGCCTTAGCCCTTCGGGGATACCAGGAATAAAACTTTTTTTTTTTTTAAATACTTCAAAACGAGTAATTTCTCAGCTCTCTCAGCACTGAGCCTGCTTCGTTTATCATCGTACACCAGCTCACCACCACTAAATAGACGTTCACTGGCAACACTTGATAGTGGACAAGCAATGTAAGACCTTGCTAACAGAGAAAGATCAGAATAAAGCTCTACATGGGTCCTCCACCAAGCCCAGTGGTGATGACCCGGAGTTGCCAACTCAAAATTTCCTTTGATGCTAGATTTATGCATTTTTTTTATATTTTCCATTGGTTTCATGAAAATATTCGCATATTCGCAGATAGCTGTGAATGGAAATGCGGATGCGAATATGAATGCGAATATTGAAAAACATAGCGAATATTCGCACATGCAAATGCGGAAGCGAATATTCAGTCCACCACTAACATACATATACAGTAAAACCTCACTAGAGCAGACTAATTGAGGCCTAAACCATTCTGAAAAAAGCAGAACTCCGAAAAAAGTGACATATGGACTTTTCCCTGCTAAGATATTTTCATACATGAAAGGCGTTATGGTCACAATCCTTCTTCACCCCACCAGTTCCTTCTAACAAGGGGTGAAATCCCATTTGTCTCTTAACCTTTCTCAAATGCCACTATAAATAATTACCTGCATAACACAGTATAATTTTAGTAAGGTTTAGACTCGATAATGGCCACATGAAACACAAACAGGAAGATATTTTCATACGTGAAGTGTCATGGCCTCCATCCTGCTTCACCCCACCAGTTCCTTTTAACTAGTGGCAATATTCCTTTTGCCTCTTAGCTTTTCTAAAATGCCACTAAAAATAATTTGTTGCATAACACAATATAGCTTTAGAAAGGTTTAGACTCGATAAAGGCAACATGTAACACACGACAGAATATATTTATATATTCTCAGTCACGAAAAGCATCATGGCCACCATCCTGCTTCACCCCCACCAGTTCCCTCTAACTCTATGCAATATCGCATTTGCCTCATAACTTTTCTCAAATGCCACTATAAACAATTAACAGCATAACACAGTAAAATTTAAGCAAGGTAAGGACACAACAAAACTCATATAAAAAATCTATCTATCTATCTATTGCCAGATGCCTTAATCCCGTACGGGGTGGCTACAAACAAATCGCCTCCATGTCACTCTGTCCCCCATCATTTCACTGCCCTGCTCCCAGCTCACACCCCTCTCTCTCATATACCTCTCCACTCCATCCCTCCATCTCATCCTCGACCTCCACCTCCCTCTCCCCCCCTCCACCTCACTCACATACACTCTCCTTGTCAGTCTCTCACTCTCCATCCTCTCCACATGCCCAAACCACCTTAATGTGTTTCTCCTAATGCTCCCTATCACATCCACATCCACACCACAATGCTCCCTCGCTTCCTCATTGGTCAGTCTGTCTCTCCATGTGACTCCACATGCTCATCTCAAATAACTCATTTCCACTGCTCTCACTCTTGACTTCTCTCCCTCCAACAGGGTCCAAGCTTCACTTCCATATGTTAGAGTTGGTATCACAATACTGTCATGTAGCAGCTTTTTCACTTCCATGCTCACTTCCCTGTTTCTTATCACTGCTTTCAAGGAACCAGCAACATTTCTTCCCTGCTGCATCCTTTCAAGCACTTCACCCTCCAGACTTCCATCCTTACTCATCACACTACCCAAGTACTTAAATGCACTCACATTCTCCATATCCTCCCCATCCAATCTCACTGTACATTCACTGACTTCACTTCTCTCGAAGACCATCACTTTACAGTAGGCGCGGAAAGTGTTGACGCCATCTTAAAAAAAAAAACATTCTTGTGGTTAGCAAGGAGAAACAAATAAATTAACACTCACCATTGAATTTAGTATTTACTGGCATTCCCCTTCACCTTTATTATCTTCTTAAGGCGTCTGGGGAGACTGATGGCGTAGTTTTGCAGAACAGACGGACTAAAACTGCTCCATAGCTGCTTGACTGCAGCCTCAAGTTTAGGCAAAGATGATGTGCCGATGGGATTGATATCTGGGCTGTTTCCGGGCCAATCTCGAATAAAGGGAACCTCACAGTCTGTTAGCCACTGTTTCACTGACTTTGCAACATGTGCAGGGGCAGAATCTTGCATAAATACTCTTGCCTTGGTTTTATCAAAAGAGTCACTTAAAACATCACATAAGAGCTCCAAATAATTGTTCTGGTTCACTTTTTCATTTGCAGGTAGAATTACCAACCTACCAACACCATAATATGTAAAGCAGCCCCAAGCCATGAGTGAGGCTGGGTATTTAACAAACTTGGAAGTGTACTTAGGATCCAGGGGGTCACTGCCTGGTTTGCGGTACACTTGTGATGAAGAGGTACCAGTGACAGTAAATGTTGACTCATCACTCCAGGCAAGATATTTCTTACAAAAAATTTACTCTCTTTTTCTTCTGAAGTGCAGTTAGCGGTGGTTTTTTACGAGCACAAAAACTCCTGTAGCCCAGATCGTTATGCAACAGTTGCTGCACACTTCTGACAGACACATCTGCCAGCAACTGTGGGTTCTTTTCTTTTAAATCCCGTGCTGTTAGCCTTGGAACCTTGCTAACTTGCCTTGAGATCAGCTGACGGGTCCTGAAGGTTGTCTTACGAGGTCTCCCAGGCTTGGGAAGTGGAGTGGGAGGAATGGCCTCCCCACTGTCCTTGAACCGCTTCACCAGTCTCTGCACTGTCCTCAGTCTAACACCATCTGATTTGCAATAAATGGGAGTTTGTGGCCAGCTTTGTATAAAGTAATCACTTCCACACGTTTGTCCTTGCTTGTGGTTACTTTAGGCATGATGAGAATGTGGTAGGTAACCAAATAACTGTGTTGAGTCAAAACATGCCCTCGTGGTGCATCACACACAGAGACAATCCTCCTCCTGTGGCTACCCAAACATTACTGAGCCTGCTCCTGTGGTGCCAAACCTATCAAGCAGGGTTGCCAGCTCCCGCTGAAAAAGCGTCAGCTCATTTCGCATCACAGGGGAGGGTAGTATTGACCCTACTTCACTTAACGCGAAAAAGAATGACGTCGGCAAAAAAGCGTCAATACTTTCCGCGCCTACTGTATATACATATACAGCAAGACCTCACTATATCGGACTAATTGGGGCTCAGGCCAGTCCGAAATATGCGATTTTCCGATAAAAGCGACGTCCGGATTTACCCCTGCTAATCCGGACTTTTTCCGATATATCAGACATTAGTCCGGATTGCATCAGTGGTTTTCACCACCACTGCAGTATTGTAGTGTGTTATACCTTCACTATATTAATCAAATGGTATAATAATACTGTACTGTGCACTGAAAAACATGTCTTTTACTTGTCTTATTGTGGTGAACATAGCTGAAGTTGTCAGGCAGTCCGGACTGCTTTCTGGCTATATCGGACTTTTTCCAATATATAGGAGTTTAGTCCGGTAGCTCCTCGAGTCCGATAAAAGCGAATTCCGGTGTACTGAAGTCCGTTATATCGAGGTTTTACTGTATATATATATATACATATACATATACAGTATACACATTTTCTTGCACAACCATTCCAATTCACCTGGCTCACTCTACTCTACCCCGCCACCTTATCAAGTGTTTATCATCATTCAGCACTTGGTGAAGGACCCTTCAAAGCAAATCCTTCAAAATCATTACCCATTATCTTCAGGGTCATCATCAAGGAACAGTGATTTCTCCTCCTGATTGTCTTCACTGGCAGGAGATGAAGTACGGACGGGGACTGGAGGTGTCACTTGTACCTTGCGTGCCGTGTGGTGTACTTAATATTAAGCATTTTTCAAATACTGTACTGTACACTTTATACACCATATTTTTTAAGATCTTACAAACTAAAGATGTTCACTTTATATTTCACTTATCACTTGTCACCCTCGAGCAGTAAATCAGGGGCTTCGGGGGAAATGATGTGGGGGGAAATGATTTGGGGCGACTGAGGCAGAGCATAGGGGAACTAGTGACGACGTCATCCTGCCACCAACTGATGCATGAACACACAAACCACTCTCCATGTGCTTAATGTTTGATGTCTTGAATATTAATATTAATGCACACCCCTTTTCTAATTTTTAGCATTTAGAAAGTACTTTATTGGCATAACTTAATTTTAAACAAGTCAAATACTGTACTGTACACTTTATGCACTAAATTATTTACCATCTTACAAACTAAAGTTATTCACTTTGTGTATTTCAATTCACTCGTCACCCTCGAGCAGTATATCAGGGACTTCCAGGGAAATGATGGGGCCAGAGCATAGGGGAACAATAGTGACGTTGCCAGCCCACCACCGACCGACACACAAACACACAAACCGCGCAGACAATATGGCAGCCCTGGCCTGAGGTTAGGCAGTTTGGACTGCTTCTATCTTTTTCAGAATTTCACCGATAAATAAGAAAAAATTCCGGTAGGCTCCATAGCTCCGGAAAAAAAGAATTCCGGTCTAGTGAAGTCCATTGTAGTGAGGTCACACTAGATAGTTATCTCGTGTAAAGTATGTGAATATGGGCGACACAGCCCGTCGCACTTTATAAATTCGCACTTTGGAAACCATAGGATCCCGTGTTAAACTGGCTTTATGGGTGACACATCCTTAATTTTCATATACTGACTCACCAATACCTATCCCTAACTTAAATGCAAAAGGAAAACTTAGAATAAAAACATGCAATAGTAATACTGTATATTTATTATGAAAATTCAAGACCTTACCAGCATTGTACAGAAAGTAGATAATGCAAATTGTTGTTGTGGTACCCAAGCCGTACCAAGGAAGCCGAATCAAAACACAGCTGTTCTGCACGGGCCACATCCCGTGCCTTAGTATCACATCACTACTGGAGGGGTTTTGGCTCTCATTTGTATTTTTTTTTTTTTAAGGAACGGTTTGTGGACTTTTAGCCTTTGGTTCCTTCTTTCTTGGAAAAAAAAAAAAAAATCCATCCTCAGTACACTCATACATGTGAAAAATCCTTTTGGTAATGAATCATTCTGAATCATTACCAACCGAATTTTTCATTACCAAATTGCCCCATATTTGGTAATGAGAAATACCAAATGGCAACCCTGGTGACGACTGCGCCACCGATTAACGAATGCTCGTAAAGCACAAGATTGTGAGGCCAGTTTTATGGAATGCACATCTTAGTTTGCACTAGGTTGGGTGCTGCCTGTTGCTGCTCCAGGAAACCCTCACAGTTCAGGTCAGACACTACAGACATATCATCATCATCCTGCTGCTATGGCTACCACTCACTCACACACCAGCCGCACCCCATCAAACATACTCACCAGCCCCACCCTTACCCATTGCACACTACAAATTATGCTCACGAGTTGCGAGAGAATACCGTACTTGCCTCAATTTCTTGTACCCATTGCACACTACAAGCACAAAATGCATTTTATAAATTAATCAATTATTCTCAGACCCCTGTCGCACATTAGGCAAGATGCACTTTGCGACGGTGCACTTAGGCAAGATGACTTATATTGCACGACCAAATAAATGAGGGATTACCATATTATTTTTTCAGGCATCATACATTCATGAACATCCGCCATTCACGAGGGGTCTAATAATGTGTTCCATACAAATGTTCAGGGCATATATATATATATATATATATATATATATAGGAAGTAATTCCATCTTGTGCAGTGTCTGTGATAAGTCGGTGCACAAGAGATGTAGTGGTATTAGAGGTAGACTGCGAGATAATGCTGATTTCATGTGTGCGGTGTGTCGGGGAGAGCAGGTGGAGATTGTTAGGCGTGAGAGGGTTGAACTTGCAGGTGAGTCTCTTGAGTGT
>JAGKTI010002758.1:32205-44271 GCA_018397915.1 Birgus latro
AATGAACTGTTGAACATAGAGAATGAAAGTAATGCAAGTATAAGTGGCTGGGGAATGGCAGGGAGAAGGAGGGTTGTGAGAAGAGAGGAAGAAATCACCAGGATGGAAGTGGTGGAAGCAATGAAGAAAGTTAAAATGGGGAAAGCCCCAGGAATTGATGGAGTGTGTGGTGAAATGCTGAAGCATGGGGGAGAGATAGTAATAGAATGGATGTGGAAGGTGTGCAGATTGGCTTGGGAGGAGGGTAGAGTCCCGGAGGATTGGAAGTCAGGTATAATTATTCCTCTGTACAAAGGAAAAGGGGAAAAAGCAGTGTGTGGTAATCATAGGGGCATTTGCCTTCTCAGTGTAATAGGAAAAATATATGGTAGGATACTTATTGACAGAGTTAGGGAAATTACTGAGGAATTAGTTGGAGAAGAACAAGGAGGTTTTAGTAAGTGAAGAGGTTGTGTAGACCAGATATTCATTCTTAGATCCTTAGTGGAAAAGTTTCTAGAGAAGGGAAAGAAGTTGTATGCAGCCTTCATGGATCTGGAGAAAGCATATGACAGGGTGGATAGACAAGGTTTGTGGAAGGTATTAAGAATATATGGAGTGGATGGGAAGTTGTTGAAGGCAGTGAAGAGTATGTATGAGGGTGCTAAGGCTGCAGTGCGTGTGGATGGCAAACTGAGTGAATCTTTCCATTTGAAGGTTGGATTGAAACAAGGATGTGTCATGTCTCCATGGTTGTTCAATCTGTATATGGATGGGGTTATAAAAGAGATACAAGGTCGGGCAGTGGATGTTGGAGCGGCCCTAGTGAGAGAGGGCAGTGTTTGGAAACTACCTGTACTGTTGTTTGCAGATGATACTGTGTTGTTGAGTGAAGACGAAGGGGAGCTGCAAGGCTTGGTAGATGAGTTTGGGAGAGTGTGTAAGAAACGGAATCTAAAGGTGAATGTGGGGAAGAGTAAAGTGATGGTCTTCGAGAGAAGTGAAGCCAGTGAGTGTACAGTGAGATTGGATGGGAAGGAAATGGAGAATGTGAGTGAATTTAAGTACTTGGGCAGTGTGATGAGTAAGGATGGTAGTCTGGAGGGTGAAGTGCTCGAAAGGGTACAGCAGGGAAGGAAGGTTGCTGGTTCGTTGAAAGCAGTGATAAGAAACAGGGAGGTGAGCATGGAAGTGAAAAAGTTGTTACATGACAGTATTGTGATACCAACTCTGACATATGGAAGTGAAGCTTGGACCCTGTTGGAAGGACAGAAGTCAAGAGTGAGAGCAGTGGAAATGAGTTATTTGAGAGGAGCATGTGGAGTCACATGGAGAGACAGACTAACAAATGAGGAAGTGAAGGAGCGTTGTGGTGTGNGCCCTAGTGAGAGAGGGCAGTGTTTGGAAACTCCCTGTACTGTTGTTTGCAGATGATACTGTGTTGTTGAGTGAAGACGAAGGGGAGCTGCAAGGCTTGGTAGATGAGTTTGGGAGAGTGTGTAAGAAACGGAATCTAAAGGTGAATGTGGGGAAGAGTAAAGTGATGGTCTTCGAGAGAAGTGAAGCCAGTGAATGTACAATGAGATTGGATGGGAAGGATATGGAGAATGTGTGTGAATTTAAGTACTTGGGCAGTGTGATGAGTAAGGATGGAAGTCTGGAGGGTGAAGTGCTCGAAAGGGTGCAGCAGGGAAGGAAGGTTGCTGGTTCGTTGAAAGCAGTGATAAGAAACAGGGAGGTGAGCATGGAAGTGAAAAAGTTGTTACATGACAGTATTGTGATACCAACTCTGACATATGGAAGTGAAGCTTGGACCCTGTTGGAAGGACAGAAGTCAAGAGTGAGAGCAGTGGAAATAAGTTATTTGAGAGGAGCATGTGGAGTCACATGGAGAGACAGACTAACGAATGGAAGTGAAGGAGCGTTGTGGTGTGGTTGAGGATGTGATGGGAAGTGTTAGGAGAAGCACGTTAAGGTGGTTTGGTCATGTGGAGAGGATGGAGAGTGAAAGACTGACAAGGAGAGTGTATGTGAGTGAGGTGGAGGGGGCGAGACGGAGGGGGAGGCCGAGGATGAGATGGAGGGATGGAGTGGAGAGGTATATGAGGGAGGGAGGGAGGTGTGAGTTGGGAGCGTGGTAGTGAAATGGCAGGGGACAGAGTGACATGGAGGCGATTTGTTTGTGGCCACCCCGTGCGGGATTGAGGCGTCTGGCAATAGATAGATAGAAAAATAACAAGATTATTTTTACCCCAATCAGAGATACGAGCCAAGTCAGACATTACGTGTGCCATAGCCTCATCGTCATTGCATGCTCTCGTCTTAGGGGGAACATATACCACTGCAATATCTCTCTTACCATTCTCCCCAGTTTCTAATTTCATATTTACCGCTTCGGCCCTGCCCTCTGCCATTTCCACAGTATCTACATTTATGTTGTCCTTCACTGCTATCATCACTCCTCCTCCTGTTTTTTCTTTTCTGTCTCTTGTCCATAATTTGTATTTCCCATCTCTCATATGCATATCAATATCTTGTTTCAATTTAGTCTCTACAAAGCATATAACATCAGGTTTGTGTACCCTCAAAAAATCATTGATTTCTAACCTTGCCGATATTAGTCCATCAATGTTTGTGTACGCCACTTTCAAACTTTTTTCTTCTTTTTTTATACTCTCTTCTCTCCTTCCCTCCGTCGGTACCACTTTCTCAATTTCTGATCCATAACTCTCCAATAGAACACTGTCTTCTCTTCCTCCATTCGCTGTTCGTTTTTCAACTTTGCTTCCTTTACTAACTCCTTTAATTTAGCTCTTTCTTCTTCGTTTGCATCTCTCCTTATCCAAACATTTTTAAACCCCTCTTTATCTGACAATATCCACGTTCTATTTATGATTTCATTCACCATTACCTGGGACTTAAACTTTACTTTCAATGGCCTTGCCCCACCTTCCTCATACTTTCCTAACCTACACACTTCAATTTCTTCTTGGGTTTCATTGTTACCCTCCATAACCACCGATATTATTTCTTTAGCCTTGCTCAGTTCTCTCTCTCTTTCAGATCTTACTGTCATATATTTTTCTTTTATTCCTGAGATTATCACACATTTTTTCTTGTCTGCTACATCCCTGACCAAAGATTCTCTACTTCTTAGTACCCTAACCACTTCCTTCTCCACTTTTTCCTTGCTTTGTTGTTCTATGATCTCCTTCAAATTTACATTTCCTCCCTCCTGTATTTTCTTCCACCCCTTATGTTGCTCCTTGATTTCCTTAATATGCTCATCTTGCATCCTCGATTTTCATTTGTATTCATCTAGTTTACTTTTCATTCTGTCCCTTTCTTCTTCCAACCTCTTATTCTCCCTCTTGAGCTGTTTTATTTCATTTGATGCAGATTCATTACTCACCTTCAATTCTGTGACTTCTTTTTCTTGTTCATCACTACGTGTGCAAACTTTTTCCAGTTTATTCTGTAGGATTTTGATCTCTCTCTTGCTCTAAGGTCTGTTCCTGTGTGTGTGTGTGTGTGTGTGTGTGTGTGTGTGTGTGTGTGCGTGTGTGTGTGTGTGTGTGTGTGTGTGTGTGTGTGTGTGTGTGTGTGTGTGTGTGTGTGTGTGTGTGTGTGTGTGTAGAATTGCAAGTCACCCGACTTGTGGAGAATGGTATGCAGGTTGGTAGATTGGTGACTGGCTGGGTGGATACATTAGTATAGGCTGGTGGTTTCACAGGCAGGTTAAGTGGAGTGGGAGAGTGAGAGGGAGGGACGGGGTTGCTGGGTTGGTTAAGTGGGGTGGAGTGAAGTTCGTGCATTGTTTAAGTGGGGTGGGTCATGAGGCTACCAATATATAGGACAAGGCAAGAGAAGAGTTTATGCCGTCCTAATTTTGAGACATACTATACTGAGTAAAGTTGTAGGTATGTGTGTTGATGGGTGGGTGTGTAGGTGCATGGATGGGTAGTGGAAAAACAGGCCTCTGGGAATAGGTCATTTGAGTGAAAATCAGTCCACGTGGGATATTATTCTGGAATCATGCTGATGTAGGTATGTAGATCCAGTGGGTGACAACTGGTCAACAGTGCAATACGTCTGTTGGTTAAGAGGTCTGTGTTGAACTGCACACTTATCAGTGGGTGATAAATCTCCAAGTCAGAAAATAGGCTTATAGGGAAAATTGGTCCATTGTGAAAAATAGGTCCATCGGTATACATCGATGTAGGAAACTTGAATTCATGTAGAGATTCAGTCGACAGAAAAAACTGGTCCATGGGGAGAAAATACATCAATGGGGAAAATAGGTTTCTGTAGAAAAGTAGGCATCTTTGAAAAAAAAATTAGTCATTAGAAAGAATAGGTCCACAGGGGATTTTGCTCCGAGTGGTGAAAATGTCCATTGTGAAAAATAGATTCACAGGGTGAAAATAGGTCCATAGGGGCATGCACGTACTGGAAACTTACATACATGGAGATATTTAAAATAAATGGGACTCCAAATATCCCACTTTTTGGACAGAAACCATTGCCTGGAATCAGACTTACCACTGTACCCCTTGGACCAAACAACCATTAGCCAGACCCTACTACTGTACCACTTCGTCATCCCGTTACGATATTTTTCATAATTTACCCATTTAAGCATAAAAAGCCAACTGAAACGAAAGGAAAAAAATCCCTGTTTAACTGAGTTGAGCACCTCATTCCTCCAAAATTCACAGTTACCCACTTCTCTCTCTCTCTCTCTCCTGGTAACAAATGAATGCTTTGAACTTGTTCACTCTTTGTGATGGCTGGTTCAAACCTACATGATGTCGTGGAGTGGAACCAAATATAAATTTTTAAGTCACCTGCTTGGCTTTATGAGAGAAACAATCTATCCATCTATAGCCCGATGCCTTAATCCCGCAAAGGGTGGCTGCAAACAAAATGCCTCCAATCGCCCTGTCACCCACAATTTGACTGCCCTTCCCCCAGCTCACTCCCCCCTCCCTCATATACTTCTCAACTCCATCCCTCCACCTCATCCTCGGTCTCCCCTCCCCGTCCCTCCCTCCACTTCACCCACATACACCCTCTTAGTCAGTCTTTCATTCTCCATTCTCTCCACATGTCCAAAAAACCTCAGTGTATTTCTCCTAATCTTCTCAATCATACCCACATCCACCCCACAATGTTCTTTCACTTCTTCCTTCGTCAACCTATCCCTCCATGTCACTCTACATGCTCCTCTCAGGTAACTCACACAATACAGTTATTAAACAATACAGTTATTAAATAGTTGCAATACAGTTATTAAACAATACAGTTATTAAATAATAAATGTGATATATTCATGTTATCTGAGTCAAACCATCAAATTAATATTACTATTGCATTATCCACTGGTAAAGGCCCTAAACTGAAGGGCTATTTTTCAACAGAAATGCATAGACGGCAACTTCTGTGCTCGTGAATGCAATGCTGCCACATACACAGATTGACTGGACGAGTGTGGATAACAACACCTGGCTGCAATAGTACATACAGTAATGTTTAGCTAGGGTGTTTTTTTATTTCCAATGTTTTTTTTTTTTGCATGGATTTCTTGGTGTTAAAAATGATTTCCGATATTCCTATGTTTGTTTTGATGTCTAAATATACCTGAATGACCGGAAAACACTGCCAAAGCAAGCAGAGGTACTGTACAAATAGTGTAGGTATAGGTTGGAGGTTGGGAATAAGTAGTAGTAGTTGTTGTTCCCCAGGCAGACTGGCCGAACAGCCCCGAGGGTTGGGAATAAGTTGGGTCTGAGTATAACAGGGGGGAAATATTGTTCATTATACGGACACTGCCACTACCTGGACCTGCCTTTGGCTCTGTTATGTCAGATAGTTGAGGGAATATTGTAATATCATTCCCAAAGATGGGTCTGATGGCCTGACACTGATCGGTGCTTAGTGTGTACTTGTCAATCATTTCCTCATTTCGTCAGTCATTTTAACCTAAATCATTCCACTGCTCTCACTCTTGACTTTTCTCCCTCCAAGAAGGTCCAAAGTTCACTTCCATACATTAGACTTGGTATCACAATACAGTCATGTAGTAACTTCTTCACTTCCATGCTCACTTCCCTGTTTCTTATCACTGCTTTCAAGGAACCAGCACCTTTTCTTCCTTACTGTACCCTTTTAAGCACTTCACCCTCTAAACTTCCATCCTTACTCATCACACTACCCAAGTACTTAAATGCACTCACATTTTCCATTTCCTCCTCATCCAAACTCACTGTACATTCACTGACTTCATTTCTCTCAAAGACCACAACTTCACTCTTCCCTATATTCACCTTCAGATTCCGTTTCTTACACACTCTCCCAAACTCATCCACCAAGCCTTGCAGCTCCCCTTCATCTTCACTTAACAACACAATATCATCTGTAAACAACAGTACAGGGAGTTTCCAAACACTGCCCTCTCTCATTAGGGCCACTCCAACATCCACTGCCCTACCTTATATCTCTTTTATAACCCTATCCATATACAGATTGAACAACCATGGAGACATGACACATCCCTATTTCAATCCAACCTTCAAATAGAAAAATTCACTCAGCTCACTATCCGCATGCACTGCTGCCTTAGCACCTTCATACATACTCTTCCCAACATTCAACAACTTCTCACTGACTCTATATATTCTTAATACTTTCCACAATCCTTGTCTATCCACCCTGTCATATGCTTTCTCCAAATCCATGAAGGCTGCATACAACTTCTGTCACTTCTCCAGAAACTTTTCCACTAAAGATCTAAGAATGAATATCTGATCTACACGACTTCTTCCCTTCCTAAAACTTCCCTGTTCTTCTCCAACTAATTCCTCTGTTGCTTCCCTAAGTATCTTCCCATATACTTATCCTATTACACTAAGAAGACAAATGCCCCCATGATTAACAAACACTTTCTTTTCCCCTTTTCCTTTGCAAAGGAGAATAATTATACCTGACTTCCAATCCTCCGGAACTCTAACTTCCTCCCAGACCAATCTGCACATCATCCACAACCTGTTCTACTACTATCGCTCCCCCATGCTTCAGCATTTCACCACACACTCCATCAATTCCTGGGGCCTTCCCCATTTTGACTTTCTTCATTGCTTCCACGACTTCCATCCTACTGATTCCTTCCTCTCTTCTCACATTCCTCTGTCTCCCAGCCATTCCCCAGCCACTTATACTCACATTACTTTCATTCTCTGTTCAACAATTCCTTAACCCGTACCGTGCTAGCGACGTACATCTACATCAACTTCAAAAACACCGGTGACGTAAGTCTACGTCCTGTAGCACTGAGAAGTCATTGCAAGCAACCAAAGCAAAATGAAAGGTAATAATGTATCTTGCTAAATTCAGACATTTCTCCACTATACTTACAACACTGATTTAGGAGCACAGGAGGCAAGTTGAGTCTTCACAGGCTCACAGTCACTGCTCTGTCAGTAACCTTGAAGATTTCAGGGGTCGAGTAGCACCAACCTGATTTTATTTCAACCTACTTTCTGGCTTTGGTGATTACCTTTATTAATGCCAGGCATCTTATATTTATGTATTTAGCCCATTTACCCACAAAAATAATAAAAAATCAGTTCACAAGCTCACAGACGCTCTGCTCTCTCAGTAACCACAAAGATTTCAGAGGTAGAGTGGCACCAACCTGACTCGATTCAACTAACTATCTGGCTTTAGTGATTAGTTTTATTAGTGCCAGGGATCTTATATTGATGCATTAAGCCATTTAACTAGAAAAAAAAATCCAAAATCGGCCTGTGCAGAGGGGTATCAGTTTATTTTTTTGCCCAGCAAGGTATGGGCTAAAGAGGAGCATGTGGAGTAGCATGGAGACACACTGACAAATAACGAAGTGAAAAAGCATTGAGGTGTGGATGTGGATGTGACAGGAAGCGTTAGGAGAAACACACTGAGGTGCTTTGGCCATATGGAGAGGATGGAGAGTGAGAGACTGATGAGAAGTGTGTGAGTGAGGTGGAGGGGGGGAGAGGGAGGGGGAGGCCAAGGATGAGATGGAGGGAGGGATGGAGTGGAGAGACGTATAAGAAAGGAGTGTGTAAGCTGGGAGCAGGGCAGTAAAATGGTGGGAGACAGGGTGATATGTAGGTGATTTGTTTGTGGCCACCCCTTACAGGATTAAGGTATCTGGCAATAGATAGACAGACAGATTTTAACCTAACCCTACCACCACACGTTAACAAGAAACTAACCAAATAAGGCTTGGTTAAGGTACAGTATTGGTATTCATTAAAAGTGGGACTGATATGTGCAGATGGAAATGAATAGAGACAAAGGCTGGTGACTAACTACATAACTTATGTAATACAAAGGCACAGATAAGGGGGAAAAAAAAATCAATTTACTAATTATTTGTGTTCACCATCCACCAGTAAGTTTCGGGGGATAATAATTTTGCATTAAATTTTTTATTTGAAATGGAAACACATGAACATTTGAATTCTGCACTCCACTTTGCATTTGCTAGGAGGTAATCAGTTCTGACTAGCTATGCAAGTCATGTAACACAAAGGAAAACCCATCCATCCATCATCCAATCCCACGTTGCCCCATGAGGAGCGCAGGAGCCCGGGGCTAGGCAAGTTGGTCCTGACATTTAAGATGAGAGTGACCAGCCTCACTCATCCCTGACTGGCATTACGTGTGCAATAAACCCCAACCACTCCTTGGATATAAACCGTGAATTCACCAGCTCAATCCAACTGGAGTGCCGTAATTACCCACTAAACCACCAGACGCCAAAATTTGGTTATATGGTTACCACCCAGCATAGTAAATGGTTTCCTGGTGTACAGGAAACCATTTGGCTTGTCACTCAGTGTAAAGTCACCCAAAGGCAGAAGGAAGAGCCTGGGGGAAAAAAAGTGTTTAAAATATTAATTACAGTATATTCAACATCCACCAATAAGTTGTGGGGGGAAATAATTTAGCATTAAATTATTTACTTCGAGTGTAAACACATGAATACCTGTATATGAATTTTACACTCGGCCTTGTGATTGCTAGCAGGCAATCAGCTGACTTTGTTTACAGTCTACTGATACCATTGGTGTGGTGCAATCACTCCAATTTCTGTTTATATATATCTAACCCACAGAAAGCTTTGTTTACTGCTTATTTATGATGTATTTATGATAATGCCCACAAGGTCTGGGGCTCAGTGACAGCTCACATATGTCCAAGGCCCCCACTCCCCCTTTAAATATTTGGTACAGTCAAGCCTATGTATGTTTGCTATGTGATAAGTTGCTATAACGATGATCAAAAAAGTCAGACCCAGTTTCACGATAATGACAGCAAAGTGATCATGAAATTTGCTAGAATGAATGTTGGATTGAAACAGGGGTGTGTCATGTCCCCATGGTTGTTCAATCTGTATATGGATGTGGTTATAAAAGGGATACAAGGTAAGGCAGTGAATGTTGGATCAACTCTAATGAGAGAGGGAAGTGTCTGGTAACTCCCTGTACTGTTGTTTGCAGATGATACTGTATTATTAAGTGAAGATGAAGGGGAACTGCAAAGGTTGGTGAATGAGTTTGGGAGTGTGTGTAAGAAATGGACTCTAAAGGTGAATATAGGGAAAAGTTATGGACTGAGAGAGAAATGAAGTCACTGAATGTATAGTGGGACTGGATGAGGAGGAAATGCAAAATGTGAGTGCATTTAAGTACCTGGGTGGTGTGATGAGTAAGGATGGAAGTTTGGAGGGTGAAGTGCTTGAAAGAGAATAACAGGGAATAAAGGTTCCTGGTTCCTTGAAAGCGAAGATAAGGAACAGGGAAGTGACCATGGAAGTAAAAAAAAGTCACTGAATGAACATACTGTATTGTGATACCAACTCTAACATATGGAAGTGAAGTTGGACCTTGCTGGATGGACACAAGTCAAGAGTGACTGCAGTGGAAATGAGTTTTTTGAGAGAAGAATGTGGAGTTACATGGAGACAGACTGAAAATGAGGAAATGAAGGAGAATTGTGGTGCGGATGTGATACAAACCATTGGGAGAAACATTGAGATGGTATGGCCATGTGGAGGGGATAAAGAGTGAGAGTCCAATGAGGAATGTGTATGCGAGTGAGGTGGAGGGGGGGAGAGGGTGGGGGAGGCAGAGGATGAGATGGAGGGATGGAGTGGAGAGGTACTGCATATGAGAGTGGGGGGTGTGAGCTGGGAGCAAGGCAGTGAAATGGCATTGGACAGGGGGACATGGAGGCAGTTTGTTTGTGGCCATCCCTTATGGGATTGAGGCATCTGGCAATAGACAGAGACAGATAGATATATAGATAAGCATGCTAGTCGCTTACAACTCCTGTGAGCACACGATGCCTCTCATGCCAGCTGAGAGTCACATGTTTAAGCCACGATGGCCACTCAGTGTTTACAGTCGGTGTGATCGTCTCTCTTTCATTCCATTTCGTGCATGCAAGGCCAATGAAACACCCCTGCTATTGCCCAGTATCAGTACAAGTGAATAACAAATTGTGCTGTGTGAGATATTAAGTGGTGATAACTTTTCTGTGTGTGAAACTCTGAAACTTATGACTTGGAAATTATGTCTGGCATAGATGCCACCCCTAGTGGAAAGTTCGGTGACTTGGAAATTATGTCTGGCAAAGATGCCACCCCTAGTGGAAAGTTTGGTGACTTGAAAATTATGTCTGGCAAAGATGCCACCCCTAGTGGAAAGTTTGGTGCTATTGATGATGCCAAGGGCAAGCACACACACAAACACACACAAACACACACATGGCCAAACGAGTGTAAATAGACTACAGCAGAGTCTTCATACGACACGAGATAGGTTATGCAGAACCTCGTGCAAAATCAAATTCATGCTAATACATGACATATATTTACATGTACAATAAGGGATTAGGTACTAGGAGCCTTGTATTTTTCATTAAAAATATATTATAGATAAATTATTATAAATACAGTCGACCCTCGAATCAACGGACTAATAGGGGAGGGACAAGTGTCCGTTGATTGAAAAAGTCCGCTGTTTGAAAATGAAGGAAAAAATAGTCTAAAACTCGAAAAACATCAAAAGAAATACGATGGTATCGAAGATGAGGGGAAGCGACGCTATCGTGGACTAGTTTACCTCACAATATCCCATTTTCTACGGACCCATTATATTACGAATTGCTTAATGGTTTACAGTGATGTACAGTACAGTACTGTGTTACAGTAATTTTTTAAGTTCAACTACAGTATTATTTATTTTAGTACCTGTAAAGAAAAATACTGTATGTTGTTAGAAATTAAAGATGTAGGCTACACTCACAATCACTAATTTCTGCCCAGGGCCCCCCCCCCTTCCTACCCCCGCATACCAGGGGAAGAGGAGAGGGGGGGATGAAACGAGCTCCACCCACCTCTACCTCAGCTCCCCACCCTCCCCCATACCCCTACCATCCCCCACCCCACCCTTCATTCTTAACTGGCAACTACATCTCAATCTCAAGCTGATTTCATGGTTAACACTCTTGATCCCACTGCTAATACAAACACAGAACACTAGGATATGTTAAAAGTGTATGATATAACTATCAACATGCTGCAGCAAGAAATTAGTGCATTATGGAGAGAGAGAGAGAGAGAGAGAGAGAGAGAGAGAGAGAAAAAAGCCACCTCAGGCCTCATGTGTTGGGTGCTCTGCTTTGGAGACACACACACACACACACACACACATAAATGCATATCAGGGAAGGAGAAAATAGACATCAATGAACATATAACTCTTAAATGTCAGGACCAACTTGCCTAGCCCCGGGCTCCTACGCTCCTCTGTGGGGCGACACAGGATTGGATAATGGATGGATGAATGGATAACATGGGGAAGCATCAGCAAGAGGACACTACAAAAAACTGCATAAAAAGAGAGGTGATAAAGATGTAAGGAAATTTTGTTTCCCAAACAGGGCAACTGATCAGTGGAATGCACTACCGAATGAAATAGTGTGTGCCAAAACAATTCATAAATTTTAGGAGATGTATGATGAAAATGGTAAGAC